>PVLC010038760.1:0-14592 GCA_004027655.1 Graphiurus murinus | reverse complement strand
TTTTTTGTGGTATTGGGGATTGTACTCAGGGGCATTCTACCTCCAAGCTATACCCTCAGCCCTACTTTTTATTCTTTATTTGGAAACAGGGTATCACTAAGTTGCAGAGGGGCTCACTAAGTAGCTGAGGCTGGCTGCAAGCCTGCAATCCCCTCTCAGCCTCCCAAGTACTGGGATTACAAACGAGTACCACTACGCCTGGCTTTATTCCCTTTTTTGTCAGAGATAGAGGATAGATTTTGGTTAACATGCATTCTGAATTGGCCATACATTTCTCCAGCAACTTAACTGAACCTAAAATGATTAGAACACAACTAGAAGAGAAAGCTCATTTGTTATTACATCTATGTAAATAAACCACCTCTCCACTGCATTATTTTTAAATGCACTCTAATAAATGTAATGTGTATACTCCATGACTTTTATTTAGTGTCTGCTTATGCAGTACCCCATGTACCCTCTATTTCCAGCCACGTTAGTTTCCATAAAGAATATGATAAAAATTAACATGTTACCAAGATTTTTGTTTCATTAATGTTTCTTTTTGATTTTTCTGTACTTTGAGGGCCTCTTTATGCCGCACTTCTGCTTTTCTTTTTCTTTCTGCTGTCCGTCGTGCCAGAGCATCCAAATCAGGTTCCTACAAGTGCATATTACTTACAATGTCAAGTCAAACAACAGAAATACATCTACTTAGTATCAGAACAGAAACGACTTTCCAATTTTGTCATCTCTTCTTACATACTACAACAGTCTTTCCCAAGGCATGGTAATGGTACCAATGGGGATATACCTGATCCAGAGGAATAAATAGAAACAATTGAAAAGTTAATGCAATTAGCTAACTTTTTATTACAAAAACATAAACAATATCCAACTACTTAGAACAAGGGTGAAACTAAGTAATAAAAGAAGTCATTTAAGTTAAAATGCCAAACTGTATAGTAATATAGGTGGTTCCCAGCCGGGGCAAAAAATCATGAACATGCTATACTAATGACTGAAGTTTGAGACAAATTATGCTAAAGCACAAAGTTAATGGTAGCACACAAGAAGTTACAAAAACCTGACATCAGAACTTAAGGCTTTTTACTAAAAGTACAAACTAAAACAGAGGACAAAGAAAGACTGCTACACTGTTTAAAAGACTTTTTTTTTCTTACTACTCATTATCAAAGATTTGTCTTCTTTGGAACCAGCCTGTTTATTGTGTGACTGACTCTGGGATCACAAACTAGTATTTTCTAACCATAAACCAGAATAAACAAATCAAAATAAAGTCAGGGAGCAATCTTAAATACTGAGTAAGTTCTACCCTGCCTTTATGAAAGTCATCAATTTTTCTTACTTGTAAATGAAATCCAAGTGTATATACATTTAACCATACATGTTTAGAGGTATCAGGGATGACACAGAAATTAGAAACTTAAATTCTTCCCATTGAATCTGTTCAAAAGACTTGAGATGAACAACTTCTGATTTGAAAAGTTACTATCTGGCCTATGCAGATAGATAAGAACCAGTAGAGAATAACACTAATTAAAACCCCAAGGAAGATACATTTTACTTGACCTAGCTTACTAGGAAATGAACACATTATTATTCACAAGTTGAATAAAATCAATTAAAAAAGGATCAGGTTACCCAAAGCAAACTCTACATGAAAAATTTTTATACACAAAAATATTTTTTATCATACAAGCACTGACTTTTAACTAATATTATTTCCACAATCAAAGAAGCTCACTCACATTCTCTTTGGCCTGTCGATGTCCCTCTCCCATATTTCTTAAGCTTGCCACATAGAGTTTTTCCAAATTCTGTATTTTCTGAGTCTGTGATTCTTCCCATTCTGCCCTTAGCTCCTCTGCCAAACGAGTAAAGTGCTTATGTTTCCTCTGTTTTACATCTTTTCTTATCTGTAAAGCGATATCCTTTTCCTGTTCTCGAACCTAAAGAATGAATATTTAGCAGATTATCAGGAGGCTTCCTTAAAATTTTTTGAAAAGCTATTTGGAAAAAGGAACTCAAATAAATTCTCTTCAGGTTTATCAATTCTCCTGAATATTCATTTTTTTTTCCTTCTTTTTTCTTTTTGCAGTACTGCAGATTGAACCCAGGAGCATTCTACCTCTAAGCTACATCCCCAGCCCTATTTTTTATTCTTTACTTGGAAACAGGGTCTTACTAAGTTGCAAAGGGCCTCACTGAGTAGCTGAGGCTGGCTGCGAACCTTCGATCCTCCTCAGCCTCTCAAGTACTGGGATTACAAGCATGCACCATCATGCCCTGCCTGAATACTCATGTTAAACAAGAACTATGTAAAGCAAAAATCCAAGTGACATAGAAAAAATAACAATCTCAACATTATTTCTAAAGTCCCTTAACTAGTTTTTGTCTCCCCCCACAAACCTCCAATGGAGCTGCCACTATCACCCTAATAACCTATAAATGGCTAAGATGGTAAACATGATTTTCAAAAATTCCCAGCCCAGAGAACACATAATGCCAGATGAGAACTCCACTTCTGTGGTACACTGTCTCTGATTCTAGACAGAATGGCATCTAAAACATGCTTCACAAAGATTTAACAACCGTATTCTAGACTGCTAGGAAGGAGAATCTACAACTTTTTCCTAATCAATTTGTCTCAGAAACCAATAATCTTTGCAATAAGTCTTCAAAGTGATTCTAAGCGGTCTGTTTCAATGTTCATAGACTACAGATCATTTAAAAATATCTAAAGACTTGTGTTCTAATACTTATTTAGTTAAATACTTATCCTCTAACTCTTCTTCAATCTACTTAACCATCTCAGCCTATTTTTCAAATATTCCAAAACTCGTTAATATGCAAGAACCAGGGCTCTTGTACGGTCAGAAAAGGCTTTTAAATGGAACATTTCATTTAGAACATTCTGATGTTAAAAAATAAATAAATGATTTGGGGAAGATAAAGAATTTAAAACTTCATTCTGAATAAATCATACCTGTAGCAATCTTAGTTTTCGTCTTCTTTCATAATCTTCCTTCAAAATACAGGCCTCCTCATTAGGACTCAATCTCAGCTTGCCAGCATTCACTACCTTTCTTTTCATTTCTGTATACTTTAAATATAAAGTACCTGCATTTTGACAAAGAAAAATGTCTATTAAGATATATGACACTGAAATAGCAAACCAAAGATTAAAAAAATTTAAAAATTCATATTAATGAAAAAAGGGTTTGTTCATAGGCAAAATAATTTTGGTAAACAAAGTCCAACTTGTCTACAAATAGCAGTTAAAAATCTAGCATTTAAGTCAGGCATAGTGGTGCACACCTATAATCCCAGTACTTGGGAAGCTGAGACAGGAGGATTACAGGTTCAATGCAACTTAGTGAGAACTTGTTTAAAAAAAAAAAAAAAGAAAGAAAAAGAAAAAGGGGGTAGTGGGGCTAATGGTGTAGCTCAAAGACAGAAGCTCCTGGGTTCAATCCCCAGCACCCCTGCCACCCTTACATACTAAAATCCAGCACTTACATCAGTGGTTCTCAGATGGGTATGGTTTTCAGATGGGTGGGAAAGAGTGGATCAGAATTGCTCAGAAAAGTTTTTCCCCCATTTACAGTTGACTTATCTCTAGAACTTCCAGAGTTTACTTAGCTTAAATGTAAAAAAGCACAAACACTTAAAAATATGTATTGGCACAGAAAAATATATTTCCACAACTACAATTTAACACTCTAGAATTCAGAAACCTGGACCAGGGCATGGTGGCGCACACTGGGAGGCTGAGACAGGTTCTCAGCCAGCCTCAGCAACTTGTTGAGGCCCTCCCCAACTTAGTGAGACCCTGTTTCCAAATAAAAAATAGGGCTGGAAGTGTAGGTCAGAGGTAGAATGCCTGTGGGTTCAATTCCAGTACCGCAAGAAAAAAAAAGAGAGAATTCACAAACCTGCCCAAAAATCAGTAATACTGTTATAACTTCCAGGGCTCCTGGTTGCTAGATCCTATCTCAGTCCCAAGTATTGGGATTACAGGAGTCCTGAAAGTTATAGCAGTATTACTGGTTTGGGTGCAGGTTTCTGAGTTCTAAAAGTGTTAAATTGTAGTTGTGGAATAATTCTGCTTGGATGTGTCAGGTATTTTGGAGATTCTCAAATCTAACTTTCTATTGCTAATTTTATACTTGGGTGTTCTCACTTTCCTCCCAGATTTTAACATGCCCCTATCTAGGGGAGTATAGTGAGGAGAAATGTATGACAGGAAGAAATGGAATATAAGAATTTATAATTTGTGTAATCTTAAAACCCTTCTGAAATAATTTTGTGTGTGTATGTGTTGCTGGGGATTGAACCCAAGGGCATTCTACCTCCCAGTTACATCCCCAGCCCTATTTTATTTGGAAACAGGGTCTCGCTAAGTTTCGGAGGCTACCTTCGAATCTGCAATCTTCCTATCTCAGTCCCAAGTATTGGGATTCCAGGATTGAGCCACCATCGTTGGCTTCAATTGCACCTTTAAATTCTATATTTTATTACTATCTGATAACGGAAATGATACTACTTGTCTTGCAAAAGTTCATCCTAAGGATTAAACGGTACATGGTAATCACAAAATTAATGCCAGACTCAGACGACGTGGCTTCAAGAGCCAGCACTGCCATTACAGACAGGAAGACAGGAGAGTCCTTTCGGTCTCGTTTTCTTAGGCTGCATAAAGGGAGCAATCAGCTTCGCCAACAGGTTGTTCTAATGATTATGCGACTGAATCAGTGTGAAACTGCCAATTACATTCCAACTATTAAGGACTCACAGGACTGTCACTGTAGAGAAAGGTGGTAGGCTCCAAAGCGGCTCGACCGGGCAATGCTCTTAAGGGGGAGCAAGGCTTCAGAACACGTCGTCGGGGACAGGGGAAGCGTGGGCAGCGGCAGCAGCGGGCACTCTTAGGCCTCGGAGCCCCGCCGGGGCGGGAGGCTGCACCGAGGCCCGCGCGCCCCAGGCCCGGAGGCCCGGAGGCCCGGCACAGCCTCGCGCACCACGTTGGCGGGTTGGGCCAGCCGCGTCCTGGCTCCCGGCGCTGCCCACAGCCGCCGGCACGACCGACCCAGGGCCGGCCCGCCGAGGCCGTCCAAGACCGCCTTCCTCGGTGCACACTCCCAGCTCCCGGGCTCCGCGGACCCGTGCACGCCCGGTGCACCGCCACTCACCTGAGGTCCCGGAGTCCACAATCTGGAGCCCGAGCTCAGAGCAAGCCGGCCGCAGCAGACTCTGTTGATCGGCTTCCCGGCAGCCGTTTATGCGCCTGCGGGGCGGCCATCGCCGGGTGATCGTCACTTCCGTCATTCAAACCGCCCGCCAATGGCGGGGCCACACCGCGGGAACTGGCCTGGTCCCGCCTCCCGGAGCCGCGGGAAACCACGCGCGCGCGCGCACGAGCACGCACACGAGCACGCGCACGCGCAGCCCTACGTAGCAGCCCATTAATCCTCACGCCTACCAGGCGGCTGTGAAGTCTTACTTCCTCTGACCGCACTCTCGGTTTACAGATCCAGAAACGCTGGTCCAGAGAGGAGAAGCTATTTGCCTGGGGCCTCGAGGATGACTTTAGTCCTCAGGCCCCTTCGTGAAGATGTCTTGGGATGTGCATCCTTTTATGTACTGACTGCACAAGTGCAGTTAGTATCTCACAGTTTTCTCATACAACAGTGAATCTTAGGTGTTACTCTGTGCCTCCAGAGGTTCTGCGCACCTAGAGGATGTCTCGGATTTATCCGTTGTCAATAGCCTATAATTAGAGGGGCTGAACACAAGTTGGTATTTATTGAGCATCTGTTATGTGCCAAGTGTACTATGCCAGGTACGGTTGAAACAAGGGTAAATGGATTATGACCCTATCTTATATTTTGCCGTCTGGAGGGTTAAACATAGTAGGAATCCAAGGATTAGAAAGTGACGGGTGGGGATGGGAAGCTGCAGACAGGATCAGATCTGGCTGTACTGTGACCAAGGCAGAGAGAATGAAGAAAGAAGGCGAGGAAACTGATTAAAATCCTGCAGATAGTAAAAGATAATAGCAGTGAGGAGGAAGAGATATGGGTAGATTCAGGCATATAGGAAGCCAAATATCAGGAACTGGTGGTTGCCTGGTTATGAGAGGCAAAGGAGCGGGAGAAAGCAAGGATCATGCCCAAGTTTCAGATTTGGGAACCAAGTGCCTAGGAATAACATCCTAGTAGAAGACACAGGAAGAAGGGCAGGTTTGCAAGTTCTCCTCAGTTAATTATTAATTAATTGATGAATTAAGTTTTGAATACTTTGAATTTGGACTGTTTGTGGGATAGCTAGACAAAGGAATGAATTCCAGAAATATTTAGGATGAAAAATTAATAGTACTTGTATGTGTGTGTGAGGGGGGTAGTGGCTATTAAATCCAGGGCCACTGTACCATTGAGCTACCTCTCTAGCTCAGCCCTTTTAAAATTAATTAATTAATTAATTAATTAATTTTTTAGTGAGTGTGTTACAGGGGGTTGAACCCAGAGGCATTCTACCTTTGAGCTATACCCCATCCTTTAAAAATTTTTTTTTTGCTTTTAAACCAGTCTCACTAAGTTGCTGAGAGTCCCATTAAGTTGCTGAGGCTGGCCTAGAGCCTCTGGTCCTCTCTCAGCCTACCTAATACTGGGATTACAGGTATGTGCCACCACCCCCTGCTTCCCAGCTCTATTTTATTTTTGTTTTCCCATTCATAGTGAATTTTATTAGAAGGAATAATTCAAAATAAAACTTATAGAGCCAGACATGGTGGTGCCACACTTGTAATCCCAGTACTTGGGAGGCTGAGACAGGAGGATCACAGGTTCATGGCCAGCCTCAGCTACTTAGTGAGACCTTGGTTCAAAATCAAGAATAAAAATAGGGCTGGGCGTGGTGGCACACATTTGTAATCCCAGCATTCAGGAGGCTGAGACTGGAGGATCCGGGTTCACGGCCAGCCTCAGCTATCTAGTGAGGCACTCCGCAACTTAGTGAGACTCGGTTTCAAAATAAAGAATAAAAAATAGGGCTGGGGGTGTAGCTCGGAGGTAGAATGCCCCTGAGTTCAATCCCCAGTACTGCAAAAAAAAAAAAAAAAAGAATAAAAATAGGGCTGGGAGTATAGCTCAGAGGTTGAATGCCCCTGGGTTCAATCCCCAGTACCGAGGGGGAACAGTAGAACTGATAATGATTAAAATTTCGCATTTGACATAGATAGATATTAAATTGTCTTGATAAAATTTCAGTCAGCAAATATTTGTCCAGGAAAATTAGATTTGATAGAAACAGTGATCACAAAAGAAATTTCACAATGGCAGAAGGTACAATGGATACAATTTAACTGATATATAAATCCTCTCTATACCATTTATAGAAGATAGAATTAAGTTATTTGAAATAACTTTTGTAAAATAAAAAAGTATTAGAAAATTTACTAGATGGTATAGGAAACAGATAAAATAATTATACTGGTTTAATGAAACTCGTTTAAGAAAATTCACTACATCCATATTCATGAACACCAAGGGTCACAAAATTCCTATGGTGCAGACCACATTCTGAGGACAAAATGTCCAGTACCCACTAGAGGGCAGTATCACGAACCATGATAGGTGAAGACACTACAGGATCCAGACCTGTGACTCTGCTCTAACTACAGTCTACCATTTAAGACTCTCACGTCTGGACCCCATTGGTGTTTCCAGCATTGCCATCTATTTTTCCAGCCCACCTCCCTGTCAATTCTTTCAGTCCTCAATTTCAACTCCTGGTTTACAACATTCCCCTTACCTGACAAGTCTTCCCATGCCCCACCTTCATTTCATCACACCACTAGGTCAAAAGATGGGTGTTTCTTTCGAGTTCGTGCCCCTCTTTAACAATATGCCATGTTCCAGGAGACCTAAAATAACAAAACCATTACATGGTCTATGGCTTCCTAAGCATTTCATTGAGAGCAAAACCATTAACATCATGCTCATTCTACAGATGAGAAGATTCATGCTCAGAAAGGATAAACATTTTGCCCGATATCATACATCTAGTCAATAGCAAGAATGGCATTCAATCCCTGTGGTTTTGACCCCAAATCTAAGGCTCTTTATGCCAGCTTACATTCATGTTAAAGAGAGTCACCTTTGGGCTGGGACGTTTTCCATATTTTCTTTCCAGACCTGTGTTCCAGTCTTACTACATCTGCCTCCTTTTGTGGGTATACTTTCTAAGTAGATAACTGTGATCTTTGAGGGAGCAGAGGATGCATTTTTTTGGTGCTCATGCCTTTTGCTCTTCACCCTTTTATGGCTCACCAATATGGCTGACTTCCCATGTACTTCCCGGACCCTTATCCCACTGTAAAAGTACTCTATGTCTTATTCCTCAGGATGGCTTAATTCAAGCGAAATGATTCACACACTATTCTTCCTAGGTAAATTCTGTCATTTTTTTTGGGGGGGGGCACTGGGGATTGAACCCAGGGGCATTCTACCTACAAGCTACACCTCCAGCCATTTTTAAAATTTTGAAACAAGGTATCACTAATTTACCGAGGGTTTCACTAAGTTGCTGAGACTGGCCTCAAACCTGTGAACCTCCTGTCTCAGCTTTCCAAGTACTGGGATTACAGGTACACCTGGATTAAATGTTTGCATATTAAGAAGCCTTCTAAGCCTTAAAACAAGGAGGTGAGCAATGGGCCAGTTATAGATGCTGTCCTACCTTTATAGGGTGACAGTAATAGTAGGAGGTTAGGTGAATACTTCAGGTGACATTCTATGGGCATTTTCTTGGACTCCAGTGGGGAAGAGTGGTGAAAATTAAAAAGTCTGCCACTAGGGGGCAAAATAGTCAAACTTTAGAATGTGTTGATAATTGAGAAGCTGCAGGATCCCCCCCCCAACCCCCCCCCCCACACACACTGCTCTCACAGATTCTCTGATATTATACAGAAGAGTGACTAGGGTCACCAGAAATAGGAAAAGCCAAGGCAACATCATTGCTATTGCTAACAGCATAGGAGGCCTGCCCTAGGGAAGCAAGCAGATAGCACTCTCACATAATTACAGCCTAGCAATTCGTACCTGCCATATGCCAGGCACTGTGCTAGGCATTTTACTCACATTGTCTTCTCTGATCCTCACAACAACCTTCTGAAAGCAAATTTTAAAAAATTTAGCCAGGTGCAGTGGCACACACCTGTAATCCCAATATTTGAGAGGCTGAGACAGCAGGATTGCAGGGTTGAGGTCAGCCTCAGCAACTTAATGAGAAATGCTCACACACACACGCACACAATTACATTCATCATCTGATGTAAATTGTTAATTAGTAATTTTCATTATTTTATAGATGAAGGAACCAAGCCTAAAGAAGTTAAATATATTGCTTAAAAGCAAGCAGATAATATGTGGCAGAGTTGAGCTTTGAGTTGATGTTTGGGGGAGGTAGATGTGATGGGGGAGTTTTGAATGTATTTGAAATTAAATGATAAGTGATCTAGAGACTTTAAAAGGGTTTCAGAAGGGATAATATCTGTCTTATAGCAGTAGCTCTAAGTGGAGAAAGATCTAAGCAAATTATTTACTAAGAAAGCAAAAACTACTTTCAAATCTTATAGAGATAAAGCATTTTAAAACATTTTAGTAAGGATATTACTGTACTTTTTGCTTTGCTTTTTTTTTTAATTGGTGCATTGTAATCATACATCTGAATGAGGTACAAGCTGGTGAGGCATACATGCACAGAACACTCATTTAACGTTTTGCATTTTTATTGTGCATGCATTACAATGTAGATAAATACAGAATATTCACCTTCAGTTTTAGTTATTACATTTTATTCTGTTGTACTTACACCCTTTAAATCATGTGTCCAGTATCTATTGATAAACTTTTCATCCAGTTTCAATTTTTTAACCACTACAAACAATTGTGCAAAAAACTCTTTGTGCCTGTTTCTATCTAAGGTATCCCCTCTTTTATTAGTTAGATTCTATCCCATCCCTTAATCAAACAGTTGTTTCTTTTTTTGGTCATTTTCCCCTTTGTGTCAAACCATTTTCAACCAAGTAATATGAGAAAACTCTCATCTTTATAAAAAACAAAAAACTTTCTTGATGTCATTCCATCTCCAGCTACAGCCCTTTTGTTTGTTTGTTTTTAGACACCTAGAATGTTTGAAAAAGTTGTTGATATTTGCCAGTCTCTGCAGCGAGCCTGCCACTGCGGTTTCTTTTCCTGCCTAACGAACTGGGAGCTGAAAATAAGACAAAGACAAGACAAAACGCCACAGACGGACACACACACAGACACCTTGCAAGGGGAAAACAGTATGATGATTTTATTGGGAGGCTTGGGTACACTTATATCGCAGCATGGCCATTGAGTACATGCTTAACAGACATTATTTCGGAGACCAGATAGTGCCACACAGTCGCCCCTGAGGAAAAACCTGTTTTCTTCCTTAAGGCCTCTGCGCCTTATCTAGCAACTCTTTTTCGGGGAACTGAAACTGCATGCGCCATAAACTCTCGCCGTTCTGTCTCCTGGGTAGTTACAGATTTACTATCTTAAAGATCACAATGCACAATAGTCACATACCTGCTCTGACCGAGTACCTCCAAAATCGCAGCCATGTTAGCTCCCTAAGTTTTTGCTCCTTACAAGTCTCACTCTCCTCCTGCTTCTCTCGAACAGCTCAGGTTTCTTCCTCCACACTGTTCTTGAGATGGTTACCAGTGACTTTCCCATTGTGAAGCCTGATGCTCTGTCCTCCTTCCTCCTCTCTCTGGACCTGTGAGCAGCATTGGACGCACTGATCATTCCTTTATTTCTAGAACTTCTTCACTTGTCTTCCAGGACACCACTCTCAGAGTTTCTTCTACATACTGACCACTGTTCTTCAGGTTGATTTACTTATTTCCCCCCCATTTTCCTGACCTCCACATTTTGTAGTATTCCAGGATTGGGTTTTCAGGCTTTTTTTTTCTTCCCTGTCTACATTCATTCTGTAAGTGATCTCATCTGTCTCAGGACTAAATGCCATCAATATACTCTCAATTGTATACCTCCAGCTTGTACCTCTCTTTCAACTCCAGCTCCATAACCCATCTGCTTATCTGACATCTCTACTGAGATGGTCTCAGTAGACCTCCAAATTTGACAGGTTGAAAGCCCTTGGTTTCTCTAACCTCATCTCACCCAATTTCACTTCCCATGGAGTTCCCCATCTCAATAAATATCATACGTCCCAACCACAAAACTCAGTCATTGTGTGTGTGTGTGTGTGTGTGTGTGTGTGTGTGTGTGTGTGTTTTAATGGGGATTGTACCTCTGAGCTACACCCCCAGCCCTATTTTATTTATTTTAAAACAGTGTCTCACTAAATTGCTGAGACTGACCTTAAACCTCAATCCTCCTCTCTTAGCCTCCCAGTACTGGGATTACAGTACCACAGAGTGTGCCACCACACCCAACTTTCAGAGTCATTCTTCACTCCTTTCTTTCTCTTATGATTCACATCTGCTCTGTTAGGAAGTCCTGATGCCTCTACCTTCAAAACAAACCTAGAATTCAATCACTCCCCACTGCTTCTGCTGCCCCTTGCTCTGTCGTATCTCACTGAGATGATTGCCATTGCTTCCCACGTGGGCTTCCTGCTTACACTTCTGCCCATGTCCAGCCTACTGTTCACCCAGCAGCCAGAGAGAGTCTTTACAAATTAGAATTATAGACCACCTCTGCTCTGCTAAAAGCCCTACAGTTCTGCTTGTCTAACTGACAGTAAAATTCTGCTGACCTTACCAAAGGTGACAAAGCCCTGCGTGATTCTAAGGCTCCATTCTCTACCCCACTGCACCCCCATCCCACCCTTAGCCAGCCTCAGCGCCCACTACTTTATCCCACCTTCATTCCACTCCAGTCTCACTGGCCCTTAGACACACCAACATGCTCCCGCCACTGCACCTGTACTTCTCTTGGCTTGGAGTTATCTTTCCATCCATATCTTCATGCCCTGCTTCTCTATTTTGTTCAAATCTCTGCTCAAATGCATCCTTGTTGGAGAGGCTTTTCCTAATTATCCTGTAGGAGCAGCTCATTCCATCTTCTATTTCCCTAACCCTGCTTCATTTTTCTTACCATTATCACACACACAATTTAAAATTGTTTTTATTTGATGCATTGTAATCACATATCTTTGTTAGGTACAAGCTAGTATAGGTAAAGGCATACATGCACACATTTCTCATTTAACCCTTCCCCAATTCCCACCCCACTCCCTCCTCCCTCCTTTTCAAGGTCAGTTTAGTGACTGACTTTGATGTGTTCATGAAAGTACATCATGCTCATTAGGGTGCCCCCTCTCCCCCCATCACCTTCCATTAAGTCAAATTCTTTGTTCACCTAAGGGTTCTCCTTCTTCATCTGGAGTCCCTCTTATGTCCCATTTTCTCCTTAGCTTCCACATATTAGGGAGAACATTCGATTTTTAACTTTTTGTGACTGACTAATCTCACTTAACATAATGTTTTCCAGTTGCATCCATTTCCCTGCAAATAACATGATTTTGTTCTTCTTTATGGCTGAGTGAAATTCCATTGTGTACATATCCCATAGTTTTGTAATCCATTCATCTGTTGATGGACATCTTGGCTGGTTCCATAGTTTGGCAATTGTAAACTGTACAGCTATAAACATAGATACACATGCGTTGGTCTGATAGTTTGCTTTCCATTCTTTTGGGTATCTACCCAAAAGTGATATTGCTGGATCATATGGTAGGTTCATTCCCATTCATCTGAGGATCCTCCATATTGTTTCCCAAAGTGGTTGCACTAATTTGCAATCCCACCAACAATGTATTAGGGTTCCCACTTCTCCACACCCTGGCCAGCATTTGTTGTTGTTTGACACACACACAATTTGTTATGTCTTTTCTGATCATAAAGTATGCTTCTTAAAGTCACAGATTTTTGCCTATTTTGTTTTCAGCTATATCCTTAACTCTCAATTTAATGCCTTTGCACATATAAAGGCTCAATAAATGTCTGTTGAGTGAATGAATGTTCATCTTCTAGTGCAAATATCTCCTTAGGATAGATTTCTATGAGTGGAATTACAGACTCCAAGGTATGAATCTTAAAGCTATATTTGACACATTTGACCAAGTTATAGTTCCATCAACAGTGCACATTTCAATTCTTTTGGCTCACACATCTCCAAAAGAGGTTTTGTTAATATCTTTGATCCTTAGTGTTCTGATAGGTAAATATTTTATTTACATCTTGAAATTATCTGCATGTTTTATGTATATATTTATTAACAATTTGTATATGTATTGTTTGTGTGAAATCTTAGCTTGTTCCCCTTGTTCACTTTTCTATTATGATTATTTCCCTTATTGACTTGTCCTTTGTGTATTAAATCTTTTTTTAAATTGCAAGTGTTTTTTTTCTAGTTTGCCATTTGTCTTTAACCTTGTTTTTACTGTTTTCCAAAAAGAAGTTAAAAATTTTTATGGAGTCAAATTTATTCTTTTTCCCTTGAGTTTTTTATTTCTCCAATAAGAATATAGTTATGCGAGTTTTTGAATATCGAGCCTGCTCAGGCTTTCTTGGTGATGTTTATTAAGCATATCTTTTCTTGTAGATAAATGTCTCATTAAAACCTTATATCATGAAGGAGGTGGTATAGCACTACCTGGCCCATCAAACATATAGTCCCATGAATCTGAAGAGTAGGAATGCCATATCAAGGCAAATTGCCATGAAATCAATTACCTGGGGAGTTCAGGGAAGGGTGAGCAACACAGTTGCTAAACATCTGTGCATAAAACAGATGCCACAGGGAGTTAAACATTGTGTAGCTCCTGGAATGTGTACACTCATATTGTTCTGCTCCGGGGAGACACATGTGAATGAACACAACTATGAAGTTCCGGAGAAGTGGACAGGTTTCTCAGTTTGCTGGACCATATATTCACCAGCCACAGTATCTCCCTTCCCTTCTCAGCAGTATTGGATGACATAACACCATGAGGTGCTGCTATATGTGTGCATAGGTAAGGCAGCTGTCTTAACTACCCATCTGCATGTGCATCAAGTACTAAAGATGTCCTTGGGTGCAGGAGCAACATTCTGTGGACTGAATCTGAATGGTTAGACTAGTGCTTCCCAGCCATTGTGGCACAGATATGTTAAGGGATACTGAGGCATTTATTCCTCTCTAACCCTCAAGGCTGCTGGTGCAGAGGATGAGTGGCCTAAATCCCCAACTTTTAACTCTTCAAAACATTGTTTGTGGACTAGCAGCCTGGGCATCTTCTGTGAGCTTGCAGAAATGCAGACTCTCAGGCCTTATCTCAGAATTTGCATTTTCACAAAACACTGAGATGATCATCTGCCTATTTAAGGTCCAGAAGCTGTGCCCAAAACAATCTACTCTGATCTTGAACCACCCCTTTCTTTTATTCCACGTTGACATATAAATATTACCATCCTTTGTTTCTTGATTGTGAAAACACTTGGAGAGCACTGATTACTATAATCAGAGCTAGAAAGAGTATCAAATA
>PVLC010038758.1:0-14585 GCA_004027655.1 Graphiurus murinus | reverse complement strand
AAAAAAAAAAAAAAAAAAAAGAAACAGGGTCTTGCTAAGAGTCTCACTACTTTCTGAGGCTAGCTTCGAACCTGTGATCCTCCTGCCTCAGCCTCTCAAATACTGGGATTACAAGCGTGCATCACCACACCCAGCATGGATAAAAGTGTCTAAATGATGTCCTCAATGTTCTGTCTAATGCTCAGATAAGCTTTCTTCTTGGAGCAAGATGGCCACCAGTCGCTTCAGGCTTGCACCTCCATTTTCAAAGGAGATGTTCCTGTTAGCAGCAGCAAAAATCCCACTGGAGCTTTCATTGGCTAGAATATTTATCTATAAACCAATGACCACAGTCCCTTTAGGATGTGTTGCTCCCACTGGGTGCAGTGGTGCACACCTGCAATCCCAGTACTTGACACCCTTGGTAAAATGGAGAGAATCTCAACAACCTAGCAAGATCCTTTTTCAAAATAAATAAGATAGAGCTGGGATGTAACATAGAGTTCAATCCCCAGTACCACACACACAAAAAGGATATGTTGGCCAGGCTTAGGTCAGATGCCCATCATTATTACCAAAACGACTGCTGCATAATCAACTAGAGTTGCTACAAAAGCACATCTGCATCTGTGTGGTTGCCTCAGAGACACTTACACAACATTGCACTCCTTCCCTTACAGTAAAGATGCCAGAGCAAACTTCCAACCCAGAAACATGCTAGTGTTTCCTTGCCCTTCTATCAGAGCAAAAGTGAAGATTTGTTCTACAGATGAGACAAGAACCCCCTGGGTTGGCATGCATCTAGTATCTCTGTGTCTGAGAGGTCTCTATGGAGCCCTGGCTTTGATTTATATTGGTGACATCACTTCCAGTATCCTCTCTAGTGTCTCAACCTTGAAGATATGTGATTAAAAGTACTTGATTCAAGAGAAACATGACTGTGTACATGCAGGGAACAGTAAGCATGGCTAACAGCTCACGTATCTAGACTTTGGAGGGTTTATCTTGCCTTCAACCCTTTGAAACACAAACTCCATATCTGGGTGTGGGAAAGTCCTACAGATCAGATGAAACTCACCGATATCTCCTTCCCTGCTCCCTTGGACTTGAATTGGTTTTAACTGAGCACACATAAACATATAGTCCTGGACATGTTTGATTTTCTCCTCTCCCCATTCACAGCAGATAAGAAACCCAGTCTGAGTAGAGTGTGTTAGAGTGCTGTTAGAGACAGCCACTGTTGCCAGCAGAGAAGATACCAGATAGTTTGACTCCCTAAAGCTTTGGAGTCCTGGTTGTTGCTGCCCCTTATTTAAGGCAGGCAATGCAAAGGCGGTGTGCCCAGCACGGCTTGTCCTGTCTCATTCAATCCTGACCGCTTCCTAAGGACAAGGCTATTGCTCTCTCCATTTTATAGATGAGAAAACTGACACGTAAGAGTGATATCCACTCTAAGAAAGGGACTAATTATATTTAGTACCTATTAAAGAGGACAAGCTACTAGATAACAGTTCAGAAACTTTTTAGAACTTAAAGGAATAAGTGGAAAGTTCACTTACAAGATTGATCTTATCTTGCCACAGGGTGCAATGATAAAGTGGCTCTGGGATTTCTTCGAGGCTGGAAATTCTGTATTCTTAGTGCCTGGGCCCTAAAGTCATCTAAAGGGATCTAAGGAGGGTGTCTGCCAGGCCAGACACTGTCTACTGGATGCCCTGAAGCTGCAGGGTCCTCTCAGAGTGATTGCTGACACTGGGACCTCGGCATCTCCAGGGTGTCTCATTCTCACAGCTACATCTCCCTGGCCAGCCCACTGTCTTGGCTGAAGGGACCCAATATCCACTCCTACTCAGGGTGCCCGTGGGTCTCTGCCACCCTCACCCTCCGTCACCAGGTTACAGAGCCACATTCCAACAAGGTCTTGCACAAACGCGCCATCTCTGCACTTGAGGTCAAGGCAGAAGTCACTTGCTGTCCCTCTAGCCGTGGTTCCATGGGGTGAGAGGAGCCATGGGCTTGAAAGTTTTCCTAGCCTGGACAAGCAAACAAATGGGGGAAAGTTGCCTGTTTCCTCACACAGAGATGCAGGAGGAGCCCCCTCTGCTCCCTCTCAGTGGGGGTGGTCGTGGTTTTGTGAAGGACGAATGTGCCTCACAACTGTCAGGGTCACTGAGGTCTGGTGGATTTCACAGGTACGGCGAGTGCGGGGTGTGTGTGTGTGTGTGTGTGTGTGTGTGTGTGTAGAGGTGTGTTCACTCTTGTAGATTTTCGCAGTCTCTTAGAGGCCTGAAAAAAAAAGCTGGTATAATTAATCCCTCTTTGCATGCCAGAGTCTCCAAAGAGCTCTGGAATTTCATGGTTTCCTGGCACTCAGACCAGGGATGTGAAATGCTTCAGTTTCTGACCCTGGGCAATTCTAATACAGCCATTGTTCTTCCTGGCCTGGGCCTGACCCTTGCTCGCTTCCATTCAGCAAACACTGAGCTGAGCTAGGAAGAGTAGCCAGGAAGAAAATCCAGAAACTGAAATTGGCCTTTGAGAAGTAGAATGGATAGAGTGCTGGATTAAAATCCTCCACAGGGACTGAGTGCAGCGCGTTCTCTTTCACAGAGATTTCTTTTATTTCCAGGTTTTACAATACATAGAGGTCAAATATGCACCCATAAGAGTGAAGTGCAGCTGACCCTCCAAGAACCTGCAAAGGAAAGCAAGGAGAATTCCCTACTTCCTTTCTTTTTCTATTTATTTATTTTTTTCCAGCCTTGTCCACATCTAGCAACTCTCCTGGACCCAGGGGCTGGTGATCTTCCCACTCTTAGAAAAACTACCTAATAAACTAATTCAGAGGGAAAGAAGCAGGACTGGGTTGTAATTACTATGCCTTCCAGAAGCAAAACATTTTAAAAGACAAGCTCTGAAGAGGGGGCCTGTGGAGAGAAGCAAGTTTCTTTCTTGACAGGAGCAGACAAGAGACAGCAAATCAAGGAGAACTGGAGACTTTCCTAGCTTCTCCTGCCATAGGAATCCCCTGAGGGTGAAACTCTGCTTTCCCCAGCCTTACCCTGGCTCCTTGAGCAGAGGGACCTAGAAGTCTGTGTTCCACATCCTTCCTGTGACAACTGGCTTGGGCCACTGGTCTGGGTGATTGCCCGCTCTGCAGAGCTACAGATAGCTGGAGTCATGGGAAACTACGCTGGTGCGTAGGGAGCCCTGGGCTTCATTCTTGACTCTTTGAAACAGGGGTCTGTGCTTATCATTCAGCCTTTGTGAGTCTCACCTACCAACAGGATTATTATCCTGTTTTTGCAGGGTGGTTGTGAGTCTTAAAAATCACGCACATAGAGACCTGGCACATAGACTATTCCCAAGTCCTCAGTTGATGGTCATTCTTAAGAGTAAGAATGATAATTCTTACTAGTAGTTGGGTCAAATAAAGCAATTGTCTGTCTTTTCTCTTCTTTCTTTGCTGGCAATTGAACCCAGGGGTACTATACCACTGAGCTATGCCCCCAGCTCTATTTTATTTTTTTATTTTGAAGTAGGGTCTAAGTTGTTGAGGGTCTTGCTAAATTGCTGAGGCTGGCAATCCTCAATCAAACCTGCAATCCAGCCGGGCGTGGTGGCGCACGTTTATAATCCCAGCATTCGGGAGGCTGAGACCGGAGGATACGAGTTCTCGGCCAGCCTCAGCTACCTAGTGAGGCCCTCCGCAACTTAGTGAGACTCGGTTTCAAAATAAAGAATAAAAAATAGGGCTGGGGGTATAGCTCGGAGGTAGAATGCCCCTGAGTTCCATCCCCAATACCGCAAAAAAAAAAAAAAAAAAAAAAAACCTGCAATCCACCTGTCTCAGCCTCCTAAGTACTGGGATGACTGGCATACACTACCACTCCTGGCAAGCAATTGTCTTTCTACCATTTCAAATGGGTGTTCAGAGTCTTTTAAAAGTATTTGTTTAAATAGTTTCAAACATACGTTAAAGTATAGAAAATAGTGTAATAGCCCTCACGTACCTATTACCTAGCTGGGATGAATGTGCTGCCCTGCCTTCTTGTGATCCCGTTCAATTATTTAAGAGGCAAGAAACATGATGACTCCCATGATAAACTATATTTGGTATATTTTGAACCTTCTGAGAGATGCTGCTGCCTTTTGGGGGAAGGGAAAATAACTCTGCAGGAAAAGCCAGTGTAAGTCACACCCTGACAAGGGCTGAATGGCAGTGAGTGGGGAGCCTGGCCCGAGAGAAGACATGAGGTCTGGTTGAGGGTGGCGCAAGGTTAGGGTTTTATTCCTGTCCTGAAGCTCACCAGAAAGCCTCTAAGGACACCGCACACCTGCGCGACAGAAACCCGGCCCTAAGAATTGGCACAGACTCAATGCCACCCCTGGCCACCCCGGCATCCCAGGCCTTCCGGAAGGCTGGCTTTCCCCAGGGAAGGCTGCTAGCTGTGAAACTGACCCACAGGGTAGCCGGCTCCTTCCTCCATTCCTGCCGGGTCACTTGAATCTCCCACTCCCTCCTCATGGGGCTAATCCCTGAAACCAAGCCCTGTGAATACACAGTACTGCTACTTTTCTCTTGGGCCAGGGCTGCCACTTTGTCTGGTTACTCGTCAGTCACTCTAGCCTTTGAGACACACTTGGAATACCTCAAAGAGGGTCAAAAAGGCATCACTTTTTACCTAGCCCAAACCTGTTCATCATGATCAGAAGCAGGGAGGTGAAGAGTGGAGGGAAAAGAGAAGGAAATTAGCAAGAGGCCCTGCTCCTAATTTGTCATTAGATGAAACCTCAAACGTTCTTCCTTGGCCTGGGTCTTCTACCTTTCTTAGAATAAGCTTTTCATTCAGGTATGGTGGCACACACTTGTTATCCCAGTACTTGGGAGGCTCAGACAGGAGGATCACAGGTTCACGGCCAGTCTCAGCTACTTAGTGAGGCCCTCTGCAACTTAATAAGACCCTGTTTCAAAATAAAAGAATAGAAGCCAGGCGTGGTGGCGCACGCTTGTAATCCCAGCATTCGGAGGCTGAGACTGGAGGATCCGGGTTCGCGGCCAGCCTCAGCTACCTAGTGAGGCACTCCGCAACTTAGTGAGACTCGGTTTCAAAATAAAGAATAAAAAATAGCCGGGCGTGGTGGCGCACGCTTGTAATCCCAGCATTCGGGAGGCTGAGACCGGAGGATCTGGGTTCTCGGCCAGCCTCAGCTACATAGTGAGGCACTCCACGACTTAGTGAGACTCGGTTTCAAAATAAAGAATAAAAAATAGGGCTGGGGGTATAGCTTGGGGGTAGAATGCCCCTGAGTTCAACCCCCAGTACCGCAAAAAAAAAAAAAAAAAAATAGGGCTGGGGGTATAGCTTGGAGGTAGAATGCCCCTGGGTTCAATCCCCAGTACCGCAAAATAAATAAATAAATAAATAAATAAATAAATAAATAAATAAATAAATAAACAAACAAATAAACAAACAAACAAATAAATAAAAGAATAGAAAGAGGGCTGGGAGTGTAGCTCGGAGGTAGAATACTGTTGGGTTCAATCCCTGGTATTGAAGAAAAAAAAAAAAGCTTTTCATCCTGGGTGTGGCAGTGCATGCCTACAATTCTAGTACTTGGGAGGCTGAGACAGGAGGATCTCAGGGTCTAGGACAACTAGGCAAGACCCTCAACAACTTAGCAAGACCTTGTTTCAAAATAGAAAATAAGCCGGGTGTGGTGGCGCACGTTTGTAATCCCAGCATTTGGGAGGCTGAGACGGGAGGATACGGGTTCACGGCCAGCCTCAGCTACCTAGTGAGGCACTCCACAACTTAGTGAGACCCCGTTTCAAAATAAAGAATAAAAAACAGGACTGGGGGTGTAGCTTAGAGGTAGAATGCCCCTGGGTCTAATCTCCAGTACCAAAACAAATAAACACACAAAGAAATAAAGAAAGAATAAGCTTTTCATTCCTTCTGAGGTGAGAAGTCACCTAGGAAAGGGGTTTCCTTTCAGTTGTGGGAAAGTCTTGGAGGGAGAAAGAATCATCTTACCCAGACAATCTTGGGGTTCTCTATGTCTCAATCTGATGAGTTCACCTTTGCATTTTTGACACCATAATGACAATACAACTTCTTCTCCTTCTGTTTTAAAGTTGTTTTATTCCTTATCTTCTCAAAATAGCTAGCATTTTCTCAAGTGAATAAAAACACCACTGGGTACCTGCAATCCTAGCAACTCAGAAGACTGATGCAGATGATTCACAAGTTCTAGGCCTGCGTGGGCAACTTAGCAAGATCCTGTCTCAATATAGAAAATAAAAAGGGCTGGGGAGCCGGGCGTGGTGGCGCACGCTTGTAATACCAGCATTTGGGAGGCTAAGACCAGAGGATCCACATTCGAGGCCAGCCTCAGCTACCTAGTGAGGCACTCCAAAACTTAGTGAGAGTCTGTTTCAAAAATAAAGAATAAGAGCCAGGCATGGTAGCATTTGGGAGGCTGAGACGGAAGGATCTAGTCACTTCAGCTATTTAGTGAGGCCCTCCCCAACTTAGTGAGACCCTGTTTCAAAATAAAGAATAAAAAATAGGGCTGGGGGTATAGCTCGGAGGTAGAATGCCCCTGAGTTCAATCCCCAGTAACGCAAAAAAAAAAAAAAAAAAAAAAAAAAAGGCTGGGGATATAATGGTAGGAAGGGTAGAGTGCTACTGGGTTTAGTCCTTAGTACAAGAAGGTAGGAAGGAAGAAAGGAAAGAAAGAGAGAGATGAAATAGGAGGTAGAAATGTCACCAATCACAAGACAAAGCCCAAAGCCTCTTGCAAGCCCTGCTCCAGGAGCATCACCATATCAAATAGTTTTCTGGAGGCAGCTCAGGCTCTCCTCTGAAGTACCTGGACAAGGGCACACGGCCGGTGGCTGCCCATAGTCTCTCAGAAGATAAATGCCTCCCAGGAGTCACTTTTGTTCCCTTCTGTGTGAATGGAACTTAGTGTTTGCACACACTGGCTAGGCCATTCCTTCCCATCCAGATAAGAAGTCAGAGGAAAAGCTCCTCCCTCGTGGGCCACCTGGCTCCTGGCCCCATGCCTTGGTCGCTGGGGGCTGTCCTTGGGTAAGTACAAGGCCCTGTGTTTACCTGCGGTTTTCCCAGGAGGTCAGCAGCAAAGTCGCGGCATGGAGGCAGGTTGCGTATCTCCTTCCATTTCCTCATCTTTTGGTCTGAAACGGACTTTTTAAACGCTGACTGCTGGGTGCTTCACACATCCTTGGAAGACAGGTGCATGGTATCATCCCTGTCTTGTCCGTGAAGAAATGCGTGCGGGGTGGGGCTGCCCGTCCTGGGCCACGCTAGCCTCGGGGTCTGGTGACACCGTGGGGCGAGGTTCCTGTTCTTCTGCTCTCAGGCTGGGTTGCTTGCCTTCCTCTCAACGTGTATTCTTGGGCTCTCTCACAAGCTTGACAAAGGAAAAAAAAAAATGTTAATGCACATTTTTTTTGTCTCTGTGTGGTACTGGGAATTGAACCCAGACACATTCTACCTCCAAGCTATACCCCTAGACCTATGTTATTTCTTATTTGGAAACAGGTTCTCACTAGGTTGCTGAGAGCCTCACTAAATTGCTGAGGCTGTCCGTGAGCCTCTGATCTTCCTGTTTTAGCCTCCCAAGTACTAGGATTACAAGTATATGCCACCATACCTGGCTACATTTTATTTTTTTAATTTAATTTTGTGTATGTGTGTGTGTGGTACTGGAGATTGAACCCAGAGGCATTCTACCTTAGAGCTATACCCCCAGCCCAATTTTATTTCTTATTTGGAAACAGAGTCTTGCTAGGTTGACAAGAGCCTCACTACTTGCTGAGGCTGTACTTGAACCTGTGATTCTCCTGTCTCAGCCTCCCAAGTACTGGGATTACAAGCGTGCACCATCACACCCCGCTTAATTTTTTTTTAAGTGGGCATAATTTAGTTTTTTGTTTGTTTTTATGTAGCTTTCTAAAGACTCTTGCTCTGCATCAGAATTATCAAGGGCCAGCCTCTGGGTACAATGTGCAAGTAAAGCTTCTTTTTTTTTTCTTGTGGTACTGGAGATGGAACCCAGAGGCATTCTACCTTTGAAGTACACCTCTCACCCTAATTTTTAATCTTTATTTGGAAACAGGGTCTCACTAAGTTGTGGAGGGCTTCACTAAATAGCTGAGGCTGGCGGCGAATCCGGATCCTACAGTCTCAGCCTCCTAAGTACTGGGATTACAAGTGTGTTCCACCACGCCCAGCTCAAGTAAAGCTTCTTGAAGGCAGAGCGTGTAGAGAACTCTTGGCTGTTGTATCCCAAGAGCCTATTCCTGCTCCTGGCATACAGTAGGGGCTCAGTAAATACTAGATGAATGAACAATAAATAAATCTTGACTGCCTTCCGTGAGCTGTTGGGGCCAAGAGTGGAGCCTTGCCTGGGAGGCACCCTTGGGAGCCTGAGTCTCCTTTGCCCACCCTGGAGCAAGGGCACTTAAACAGTGTTTGATGGAGGGTCTCTGAAGAAGTCACAGACAAGCAGATCTGCGATGGTCATAGACAAGGAATGACAGACAGTAGAGATCAGATTATTCCTTCACGATCTCTCAGCGGAGAAAAAACGCCATGCTCTGGACAGAACAGTATGTAAAGGACTTAGAAACTACAGAGAGAAGCCGGGCGTGGTGGTGCACGCTTGTAATCCTAGCATTTGGGAAGCTGAGACTGGAGGATCCGGGTTCGCAGCCAGCCTCAGCTACCTAGTGAGGTCCTCCACAACTTAAGGAGACCTTGTTTCAAAATAAAGAATAAAAAAATAGGGCTGGGGCTGTAACTTGGAGGTAGAATGCCCCCAGGTTCCATCCCCAGTACCGCAAAAAAAAAAAAAAAAAGAAACTACAGAGAGAGCCATGGCAGGCATAAACTGGGCAGATGCACAGGTTTCTGTGACATATTCATTGGAAAGCTACTAGGCTTTGTCCAGACTCTAAGCTGAGCTTGTAAGAGGGGTCTTTCTAAGGGGCCACTCGCTTAATTAGAGGGCATCATGGTGAATCATAGGCATGAGAATTCTAACAGCACTCCCAGTCCACAGGCTAGTAGCTATGTCTTCCTCTCCACCTCGACCCCTCCCACCCCTCCCCCCGCCCGTTACTTAAGAATTCTAGCACCACCTCTTTTCAAAATCTAGTGTATTTCTTTTTGGCACTGGGGATTAAACCCAGGGGTGTTGTACCTCCAAGCTACACCCCCAGCCATTTATTTATTACTTACTTATTTAGGTTCTGGGGCTTGAAAGCAGAGGCATTCTACATCTGAGCTACACCCCTGACCCCATTTTATTTTTTATTTTGAAACAGGATCTCACTAAATCACTGAGGGCCTCAGCAAGAGATCCTCCTCTCTCATCCTCTCAAGTACTTGGATTACAAGTGTGCACCACCATGCCCAGCTTATTTTTTATTTTGAAACAGTGTCTTGCTAGGTTTCTAAGGGTCTTGCTAGTTTGCTGAGGCTGGCCTTGAACCTACAATCCTTCTGTCTCAGCCTCCCAAGTACTGGGATTACAGGCAATCACCATCATGCCTAGTGCATTTCTTAATTGCAAATACGTAGTCCATTTTTCTTTGAAAAGTATTTTGCAAAAGGTCTGCAGAATATATGCTATGGAAAGGAGGAGTATCTGGAGCCCCAGGGATCCACTTTGGTCTTTACAGTTTAGAAATCAGGTGATTCCAAAAAACCCCAATGCCCCCTGATCACCCTCGGTTTGGCATTGTATTTTCCTTCCAATTTTGGAGAAAGCAGCTCCTTAAGTGCTCAGGGCCAAGGGCAGAGTTTTGCACAGCCCTTAGTGCAAGGGTCCTGCCCTTTTGCTAAAGGTTCATATTTGGAAGTTTTTACTTGTCCAGCCTGAGCCTGAGAAGAAAGCGCTTGAGAGGGAGGCTCTGGGGAGCCGTGTGCCTGGGTCTGCCCCACACAGGGCAACCCAGTCCTGCCACATTCTTCCAGAGTCGAGTTCACGCAGGTCTCAGGGCTGCTGGGGTGAGGACAGGGACTCTCCAAAAGGCCACAAAGATGAATTCCCTGCGGGGGCATGTCTGACCAGGAAACAGCAAGAGTCAACAAATGAGGCTGTCTTTACAGCCCTGTGGGGCCTGCTTTTTCCTGAGTCTTCAAATCTGATCCAGGGGGACTTGAGATGGTCTAAGGAGGGGCATTTAGAACAGCAGGCCAGAGAGAGGTGGGGCTGGCCAAACCTTGAGGCTGCTCTTTTGTTGTGCTTTATATAAGTCTGAGAAAACACTAACTATCCATATTACAGAATTGGGGAAGGTGACCCCAGTGGGAATTAAGAAGGAAGATGTCTAAGGTCCCCAAAGCTGTCCCTGAGAATGGCGTTGATGCATAAAAACTGAGAATGCACTTTCTGCACAAGACACTGAGCAGCGGACTTCTGAGCAATGCACACTATTTGTCAATGAAGACAATCCTTCTTTATTTATTTAACTAATCAAGACTGAGACAAGCCAGGCATGGTGGTACGTGCTTGTGATCCCAGTACTTGGGAGGCTGAGACAGGAGGACCCAAGATTCAGAGCCAGCCTCAGCAGTGAGACCCTGTGCAACTTTGTGAGACCTTGTTTCAAAATAAAATAATAAAATAGGGCTGAGGATGTAGCTCAGAGATAGAATGCCCCTGGGTCCATCCCCAGTACCACACACACACACACACACACACACACACACAAAGATTGAGACATATTTTCCAGTGGGAAAGCTCACTTGGTGGTGGTCTCATATCTCCCAGGATATAACGTTTAGAAAGCTCAAATGACATTTCATGTCTTCCTGGTACCAAGCCAGTGTTTGGGTGGCACGATATGTTTATGCCAGCAGTCATTACTAAAGTTTCCCACACGGCTGAATCCAATTAATTAGGCCTGGCTAAACCTGCCAGCCACACCCAGGATCATCTGAAGAACCCTCAGAGGACTTAGGAACACCCCCTCCACAAACACTGGTTCCTACTCCCTATTCAGGGAGTCTCTCTGCTCTGCAGCAGATTCTGACCCAGAGAACTTGCTCAACCAGGGCTTCAGAGACTCAGAAGATCTCTGCTTTGCTTTTCATTTAAAAATATTATTCTTAAGCCATTTATTTTGAAACAGGGTCTCACTAAGTTGCGGAGTGCCTCACTAGGTAGCTGAGGCTGGCCGCGAACCCGGATCCTCCGGTCTCAGCCTCCGAATGCTGGGATTACAAGCGTGCGCCACCACACCCGGCTTCAAGCCACTTTCAAATATTAATTTATATTTCAATTTGACTTGTCATTTGCTGAGAGCTAAGGATAAATGCAATCTATTTTTCTTCAGGCCCAAATCAAAGGATTGGATACTTTCCGGCAGCCCCATTCGGCTCTCCTTGAAGTTGGCGTGGACCTCATTTTCTCTCCGAAGCTTGTAGAATATTCCCAGAATGTGTTAGAATGCCTCTGAGCTGCCAGCTGTGTGCCTTTCCTGAGGGCTCTGGAGCATCCTTCTAGAGCAAAATCATGGTCCTTGGTACCCAGGCACCCTGGGACCCCATGTTTTATTAGCTGACCGTCACTGAGAGCTGATTAGTGCCCAGGTCTGTTCATTCAGAGTACTGGTGATAAATACTGGGGAATACTGGGAAAGCCACTTTCCCAAGGCTTATCTTCTAGAGGGGGTGGCCAGGTAGGGGAAGAAAATAAAGAAGCAAAGTAATTTCTGATAGTGACAAGCGATATTACGACCACACAAGGGACACTGGGCTGGAGAGTGACGGGATTGTACATAGAGGTGGCTGGGAAAGCTCTGATGAGGAAATAGCATTCAAATTGAGACCTGAATGATATTATGCTAATTGTGTCACACTCTGTTAGATGTACTTCTCTATTTTTCAAGATCCGCAAACACAAACTGAAACAGAGCAAAGGGATCTATTAAGAGATAATTACAAGAGCCCAATGTGGTGGCGCACGCTTGTAATCCCAGTACTTGGGAGGCTGAGACCGGAGGATCCGGGTTCGAGGCGCAGCCAGCCTCAGCTACTTAGTGAGGCCCTCTGCAACTTAGGGAGACCCTGTTTCAAAATAAACAATAAAAAGTAGGACTGGGGGGTGGTGTAGCTTGGAGGTAGAATGCCCCTAGGTTCAATCCCTGGTACCGGAAAAAAAATACGTATATATATATATATATATATATATTTTTTTTTTAGAAGAGAAATATATAGAAAAAAAAAATATATATATATATTTAGAGAGAGAGAGAGAGAGAGAAAGAATTGCAATCCCTTTGGTGGGGGATGTAGTTGGAGGGGGATAATATTGCAATGTGTATCCAAGTTTAAAATGAACCATCCTTCTACCCAACAGCTCCAATTCTAGGAGTGTGTGTGTGGGGGGGGGTACTGGGGGTGGAACCCAGGAACATTCTTTTTTTTTTTTTTTTTTTTTTTTGAGGTACTAGGGATTGAACTCAGGGGCATTCTACCTCCAAGCTATACCCCCAGCCCTATTTTTTATACTTTATTTTGAAACCGGGTCTCACTAAGTTGTGGAGTGCCTCACTAGGTAGCTGAGGCTGGCCTCGAACCCAGATCCTCCTGTCTCAGCCTCCCGAATGCTGGGATTACAAGCGTGTGCCACCATGCCCGGCTTAACCAGGGACATTCTACCTCCAAGTTACATCCCAGCCCTATTTTATTTTGAAATACAGTCTTACTAAGAGATTTGCAGATGGCCTCACTAAGTTGTTGAAGGTGGCTGCGAACCTGCAATCCTCCTGTCTCAGCCTCCCAAGTACTAGAATTACATGCATGTGCCACCATGCCCTGCTCTAGGAATTTAAAATATAGAATAATGGTATGTACACATGAAGATAAATGTACAAAGATATTCACCAGAGCACGGCTTGTAAAAACACACTGCGAACAACCCAGAAATTTATCCATAGAAAATAAGGAAGATTACAGAACATTCATATGACAGAATACTTTGCAGCCATTGAAAAGAATGTAATTGAACTCCAATACAAGTGAAAAAAAAAAGCAAGGTGTAAGAACTATGAGTTTAATATGCTGCTTTTTTTTTTTTTTTTTTTTTTTTTTTTTTTTTTTTTTTGTACTGAGCAAGCTACAGTCCTAACATTTTTGTTTTGTTTTTTATTTTGAAACAGGGTCGTGCTAAGCTGTCGAGGCTGGTCTCGAACCTGTGATCTTCTTATCTCAGACTCCCAAGTACTGGGATTATAGGTATGTACCACCATGCCTGGCCATGTGTTAGCTTTTTTAAATTAACAGACATTTGAAAAATAAAGCATTGCAGTATAAACAATTACATATGTAACTTTCATACAAAATTATTTTCATGCATACTTACACAGCACAGTTCCAGATGGCATGTAGTTTGTGTGTGTGTGTGTGTGTGTGTGTGTGTGTGTGTGTGTGTGTGTTACTGGGGATTGACCCCAGGAATGTTCTACCTCTGAGCTATGCTGCCAACCCTATTTTACTTTTTATTTTGAAACAGGGTCTTGCTGCTAAATTACTGCGTGCTACTGGCCTTGAACCTGCCATCCTCCTGTCTCAGCCTCCCAAGTATTGAGATTAGAGATGTACATCAACACACCCCGCTCAAATGTCAATATTCTGAGCACCATCTCTGTGGTTTCCTACAATACTGTGCAAGAAAGAACAGCAAATAATCCTGATAACCTCTGTTCCTCATGGGAATAAAGTCTGTACCATGTTAAATAAAGCACGTGTGCATACATAAAAGTTTTATTTAAAAGAGCTTTTGTGCCAGGTGTGGTGGTGCATTCTTATAATCCTAGTACTTGGGAGGCTGACTGTCAGCCTTAGCAATTTAGTGAGGCCCTCTGCAACTTAGTGAGACCCTGTTAAAATAAAATAAAATAAAATAGGGCTGGGGCTGTAGCTCAGACTTAGAAAGCCCCTGGGTTCAATCCCCAGTACCACAATAAATAAATAAATATAAAAGGACATTTGCCATTGATAATCTGAAATAGCCATAGAAATGACATTCAATATCTATTTTTTGTGTGTGTGTGTGTGTGTGTGTGTGTGTGTGTGTGTGTGGTACTGTGGATTGAACCTAGGGGCATTCTTCCTCTGAGCTACACCTCCATCCTATTTTTTATTCTTTATTTTGAAACAGGGTCTCACTAAGTTGCGGAGCGCCTCACTAGGTAGCTGAGGCTGGCCTCGAACCCCGATCCTCCAGTCTCAGCCTCCCAAATGCTGGGATTATAAGCGTGCGCCACCACACCCAGTTCCCTTTGACTTCTTAATGAAGGCATGTCTTCTTAAATGCATAAACCATTGGCTTAATCCTTAATGAGTGTGTATTGCAGAGAGCCTCACTAAGTAGCTGAGGCTGGCGGTGAACCTGGATCCTCTGGTCTCAGCCTCCCAAGTGCTGAGATTACAAGCGTGCAGTATCTATTTTTAAAACACATTAGAGCCGGGCGTGGTGGCCCACGCTTGTAATCCCAGCATTCGGGAGGCTGAGACCGGAGGAACCGGGTTCGCGGCCAGCCTCAGCTACCTAGTGAGGCACTC
>PVLC010038757.1:0-14568 GCA_004027655.1 Graphiurus murinus | reverse complement strand
GAGGCCTGGGGTGTGATCAGGCGTGTCCTGTGTCAGGGGAAGACTGGGGTGTGATCAGGCGTGTCCTGTGTCAGGGGTCCTGGGGTGTGATCAGGCGTGTCCTGTGTCACGTGAGGATTGGGGTGTGATCAGGCGTGTCCTTTGTCAGGTGAGGATTGGGGTGTGATCAGGTGTGTCCTGTGTCAGGTGAGGATTGGGGTGTGATCAGGTGTGTCCTGTGTCAGGGGAGGATTGGGGTGTGATCAGCTGTGTCCTGTGTCAGGGGAGGATTGGGGTGTCATCAGGCGTGTCCTATGCCAGGGGAGGGCCCCTGGCTGACATCCCTCCCGGGCCCCTGGCTCCTGGGTCCTGTAGGGGACAGTGGGATGTGCTGTGCGGTTTGTTCTGTGAGTGTATGTTTGTGTGGACACCTTTGGGAACAATGGACATGCAGCCCTCCTGTCCTTGCAGTCCCTCAGGTCAGGCCAAGAGGCCGACTGTCCTTGAGGGGGTCGCAGGGTGGCGTGGCTCTTGGTTGGTTGTGGGCCAGCTCTGAGGGTGACGCACCTCACCAGGACCGTCCTGAGCAGGAAGGGGCAAGAGGTCTCAGTGGACCACAGTGACGAGAGGCTGTGCTGGTGGGCGATGTGGTTACTTCTCAGGGGGACGGGGGCCCTGTGGCCAGTGACCGAGTGTCATAGAGGGAGCCCGCCTCCTCAGGCAGAGAACTCCTGGGCTGTCCCTCTCCAGGACCGGGGATTGTTTGGGAGGAAAGGAGCACCGTGCCAGCCTCCAGGTGTTGAGCTGGGTGGGAGGCGCAGCCTCTTCCCGTTGGTGATGGGGACAAGCCCTCCCAGGCGGGGAGCGGGCCCTGCTGCAGCTAACCTCGGCCCCGGCCTGGAGCCTCTGTGGAAGCCTCCGCCATTGCTTCCGTCTTGGCAGCTCTTGACAGAGCCCGGGAGGTGGCACTGGTCGGCTCTGGTCTAGCACAGTGGAGGAAGGGATGGAAAGATGGGCCCCTGCCAGGCAGGGCAGGGCAGGGCAGGGCAGGGCGGGGCAGGGCAGGGCAGAGCAGGGCGGGGCAGATGGCCTCACAGGTAGGGCTGTCAGACTCCCAGGCACTTACTGGTGACTCGCTGGTTCTGGGGCTGCGTCCTGTGTCCTTGGTGCTGTCCTGAGGGTCTCACTGGCGCTTACAGGCTCCTGTCCTCACTCTGCGGTGTGGCCGTGCCCTTGCACACACTTTTTTTCAAAAAGATGTCAGGCCAAGCCCTGTGCCGTCACCTCGGAACAGGAGGGAGTTGGGACCGAGTGCAGAGCGGGCTGTGAGAATCAGGGTGCCCAAGCCCCGCGGCCTCTGGGGCACAGCCTGGCACGTCAGCGCCGTCAGGGAATAGTGCTGCAGCCGTCACCGCAGTCCACTCCTCCACCTGTCCCTCACGCATCATTCATTCAGCCGCAGCCTGGCACGTCCGGAGCGCCTTGTGAGCAGGACCACTCACTCCCTGCCCGCGGGTGCGCCTCCCCGTGGCTGGCGAGGGCAGAGGAGGCTGGCTTGCCTCCCCGTGGCTGGCGAGGGCAGAGGGGGCTGGCTTGCGACTCGGAGGGTCTGGGCACGCGTAGTCTTTGTGTAAACTGAGAAGTCTTTCTGTGTGAACTAGTATATGCTGTGTGCTTTAATAGTCTCACGACATCCCATTATATGGTAGGCTTTTGTTTTTTGAAGTTATTTTTCTACTGATGGATTCTTAAATTGTTTAGATTTTGTTATGGTCACAGTAAGATAAATTTTATCATTCAAGTATAAAATGAGCAGATGTTGCAGATTAGTTTTTATTTTATTTTTGGTGCTGGGGTCAGTATCAGGCCCTTATATGTGCAAGGCAAGCACTCTGCAACTGAGGCACATCCCCAAACCACTGGAGACTTTTTTTTAAAAGATGATTTTAATAATAATAATAATGTGATAGTAATATAAAAATAATAATACGTATTAATGAGAACCAGTAAGATGTAAACTGGTTCAAAAGCAAATCCAGAGAGCACATGAATAGATTGATCAGCAATTCTGAAGTGAATTTGCTTCATTTGTATATGCAAAACTGGCCAGTGTCCTTAGGACGGTAGTCACTGCAGTCCAAGGGACAGTATGCGTTGCTTTGGCTGAGGGTCATTTGCATTAATTACTACTACTGTGTGTGTGTGCGCGCGCGTGTGTGTGTGTGTGTGTGTGTGTGTGTGATTTGAGGGATTACCTCCAAGCTACAACTCCAGCCTTTTTTATTTTTTTAATTTTTTAATTTTTAATTTTTTAATTTTTAAATAGGATCCTATGTTGCTGAACATCTTGATACATTGCTGAGACTATCTTTGAACCTGTGATCCTCCTGTCTTAGACTCCCAAGTATTGGGATTACATACTATTAGTTTTTGAATTTGCAGAGATGTAAAAATAGCTCAACAATAACTAAGGCAAAGACAACCTGAATAGGTAAGCTAAACAGGCTCTAATCATTTTTGCCCATTTAAAAGTCTTCCAAAAATTTTCCTGACAGGAATTTAAAGAATCTTGTGATGGGCAACGTGTGCCCAGCTAATGTGGAAGAGCGGTTACCAGTTTACCCTCTTGCCTTAAGCAGGAAAAATACACGCACCAGTAAGTTTGAAGCACAGGACCACAGGCAGCAGGACAGTGGTCCCTGAGGGCAGGGCCGGGACAGCGAGCCCTGAGCTTTCCCCCTGTGGCTGGAAGAATTCCCAGGCCAGTCAACAAGGTGAAATTTACAGTGTCTAACATCCAGTCACAAATTACCTGCAAGTAAAGAAGCAGGAAAGTGTGACCTATAATGAGAAGAAAAACCAATCACTAGTATGATCAAGGGCTTGACAGTTTATCAGTTTGAAGAACCCTGACTTTGGTTTTATTGATTTTTGTCTATTGTTTTTCTGTTTTCTCTTTCACTGATTTCTGCTCTTTGTTTTATCTTCTCTATTGGTTACTTTGGGTTTTATTGGCTCTTTTATATCTAGTTTCTGAAGGTAGAGGACAAACATTACCAAAGTGAGAAATTTGACCATAGGGCACCATTACTAAAGATCCTATAGACAGTAAAAGTAGCATGAGGGAAATACCATTAAAAACTTCATGCCAATAAATTTGGAAAAACAAAGTATCAATGCTTAGTTAATAAGAAGTATATTAACTCAGTAGCCTAGACCAATTAAATGCAAGCTCTTCTTGTCACCTTCACACAGAAGCTCTGAAGGCCAGGTGGCCTCACTGGTGACTCCTGTCCAGCATTTCAGCAGGAAGCAGCCACCGCAGCTTCATAGAAACTGTCCGAGGAGATTGAATCAGAGTCGACACTTCCTAACTCATCCTATGAAGTGAACTTCATTATCCTGACACCAAAAGCAGACGTGATGATAAGAAAATACAGATCAATATCCTCCATTAAGTTAATGCAAAAATTCTTAAAAGCTTAGCATGCTAAAGATACAAACTACTACAAACACACACTCACACATGCAGTACCACCACCCCTCGATATCTGGAGAATCGGTTCCAGGACCCCCCCCCCCCAAGGTACGCAAAACAGCAGATACTCAAGTCCCTTGTAGAAAATGATATGCCATTTGCATATACCCTACCATGCTAAATCATCTCTGGATTATTGAGAATGTTTAACACAGGGCAAATGCTCTTGAACAGTTGCTACACTCTATTGTGTAGGGAATGATGACAGGAAAGAAAGTCTGTATGTGTTCAGTACATAAATTTTCCCTTAAGTATTTTCTTTTTGCGGTACTGGGGATTGAACTCAGGGGCATTCTACCTCCGAGCTATACCCCCAGCCCTATTTTTTATTCTTTATTTTGAAACAGGTTCTCACCAAGTTGCGGAGTGCCTCACTAGGTAGCTGAGGCTGGCCTCGAACCCGGATCCTCTGGTCTCAGCCTCCCAGATGTTGGGATTACAAGTGTGCGCCACCATGCCTGGCTTCCCTTAAGTATTTTCAATCTCTGATTGGTTAAATCCTTGGACCCAGAATGCATAGGTGGGACTCATGGATACTTTTTGGTCAGGTTTTCTTTTTTTTTCCTGTGACTAAAATGCAAGCACGACTTAGAGGAAGGCAGGTTTATTTGGGCCTCATGGTTTCAGAGTTCAGTCTGTAATCAGCTGGATCCAAGGCAGAGCTGTGTACTTTGGGGCACGGTGGAGGAAAAGCTGCTCTCGCCTCGTGGTGGCTAGGAGGCACAGGCACAAGGGCGAGGGAGAGGGAGAGAGTGTGAGAGAGAAATAGAGAGAGAGAGAGGGGGGGGGGTCAGGGACAGATGCAGTCCTCAGGTCATACCCCTGGTGACTACCTCCTCTACCCATGCATCTCCTCCAAACCTGGCTGCATTGTCTAATACATGAGCTTTGCTGGGACATTTTAAATCCAAAGGTAGAATGTATACATAAAAGTTAATGTAAGCCAGGCGTGGTGGCGCATGCTTGTTATCCCAGCACTTGGAAGGCTGACACAGGAAGATTGCAGGTTCAATGTCAGCCTCAGCTACTCAGTGAGGCCCTCTGCAACTTAGTGAGACCCTGTTTCAAAATAAAAAATAAAATAGGGCTGGAGGTGTAGCTTGGAGGTAGAATGCCTCTGGGTTCCATCCCCAGTACTGCCAAAAAAAAAAAAAAAAAAAAAAAAGTTAATGTATAGCCAGGTATGGTAGTACCTGCTTGTAATCCCAACTATTCAGGAGGCTGAGGCAGGAGGATCACAAATTTGAGGCCAGCCTGGGCAACTTAACAAGATCCTGTCTCAAAAGGGCTGGGGATATAGCTTAGTGGTAGAGTGCTTACCTCTCATGTGTGAGGCCCTGAGTTCAATCCTCAGTACTGCAAAATAAACTTAAAAAAATTAATGTATAATGATCAAAGAATTTAAGCATGGTTTAATATTCAGACATTAATCAGAATTTACAATGTCAACTGATTAAGAAGAAAAACCTTGTTTGACCTGCATTGACAGGTCATCTCTACAGATGCAGAAAACGCATTTGATAAAATCTCATAACTGATAAAAACTTCAGCAAACTAAAAAGAGAAAAGAACTTATGCTGTAAGGAACATCAACAAAGACCCAAGCTCACTTCGTATTTAATGGGAGAAGAGGAAATGCCTCTGAAGACTGGGCCAGGCTGGTGCTGAAGGGCCTAGCCAGTGCACTGTGGCAGGAAAGGATTGGAAGGAAGAAAGGAAACTCTTTATTGGCAGAAGACATGGCTGGCTAGCTAGAAAACCATGAAGATCCATGTAGATCTTCTACTGTTAATACTATTAAAGGAACTTATTTAGTTTTCAACATACAAAATCAATATGAAAACTTTTTGTATTATCTATGAACAACTAGAAAAGTAATTTAATAGCATTAGCATTAGCACTAAAATGAAAGGATTGGGTAAAATCTAATACAATATGTCAATGTCTTTATACTAAAAGCTATGAACTGCTGATGAAGAGAATCAGAGAAGATACAAAGGCCTCTGGCATTGGTACCATGTTCATGGACAGGAAGACTCAACTTTATATTAACCTGTTAATTCCCCACTATCTATTCTGTTGCCTTGATACATTTCTCATCAATATCTCAGCAGAATTCTTCCTGCTGAAGTCTACAAAGTTATTCTAAAATGTTTAGCAGCGAGCAAAGGAACTAGAAGAGCCAAAACAGTTTGGAGAAGAAAACCAAATGTGGGACTCATGTTCCTTTCAAAACTTACCATAAAGCTAAGCAGTCAGGATGGTGGCTGGTGGCAGGTGCAGAGAGTATGGATGAGTATGACAGAAGGTGGAGGGGTAGACCAGCAGCAGCACACAGGTGATCCATCAGAGAAGGGGGACAACTGGACACCCACGGCAAAACCCCAGTGATGCCTGTGTTTTGTGCTGTGCACAAAAGTGAGCTTGACAGGGATTGTAAAGCTAAGCACAGAACTTAAAACTAGAAGATTCCAGAAGGAAACGTAACAAAAAAGTTTTTGTGATCTTGGATTAGGCAAATATTTCGTGCATACAACACCAAAAGAGTAATTCATGAAAGAAAAAAAAAATCTGTAAATTAGACTTCATTATAATCAGGAAAAGAATGAAAAGACATGGCAGAGTGGAGGAAAATGCCTGCAAGTCTAATGAGCTATGAGGGATTTGTGTTTAGAATGCCCAGAGAATCCTCAGAAGTCGATCGTAAGAGAGCAAAGAGCCCAGTTGAGACGTGGACAGAGGTTTTTAATAGCGCATCACCAAAGAAAATACATGAATAGCAATTATGTGCATGGGAAGGTTCTAGGTAAAAGTTCAAACAACAGAGAGATACCCCAACAAAATACAAAACTTGGACCGTACGCAGTGCTCAGGACAACACGGTCTTGTGGAAGTCCCAGAGCCTGTGGTCAGTGCAGGATGGTGTGGCCACTCAGGCAGACCTGTGCCTACGACGTGAATCCCACTCCTGTCCGTTACTCGACTCTCGTGGAAACGCAGACCAGAAGCAAGCGCACACAGCTGCCTTACTTGTGACCCCCGTCTTGGAGAGAAGCCAGACTGGGACCCGGCGCGTGACTCCATCACTTGAAGCGTGAGGCCTCGGAGCTGCAGGACCCAGAGGAGAAACACCGCCTGCTTGGGTCGCTGAGGAGCGAGGACAGGGCGGAGCCCAGCGCCCTGCGTTCCGGGTGGTGCGGTTACTCCCCTGTGCTCTGTGCTCCCCCTGCAGCTCCTCTGTCCCCAGGGCAGTCTTTACTCCTCGGCTGCCGCCCAGGCTGGGGCCCTGGGGTCCCCCCAGATGCTCAGGGTCCCCTTGTTCTTATTCAAGGCGTGGCTTTGCTTCCTTCCAGACACTGGGCTGTCACCTCCTGTGTGAGCGGCACATCCTGTCCTCTGCCCCACACACCGTACCGACTGGTGCGGCAGCCTCCCTCTGCCCGAGGCAGCTGTGTGGTGCTCATGCTCATCCCAAGCCTCAGAGTCTCTGTTGCTTCTGTCCTGTGCTCCACGTGCCAGCAGAGGCTGCCACCGCCACCCTCAGGTGTCCCTGCAGTGACTCTGGCCACCCTGCCAGTTCCTTGGCTGGAGGCAGTGGCTTCCTACTGGCCCAGTCTGCCTCTGTTTCCTTACGGTTCTCGCTGCAGAGTGACCTGGACAGCAGCCAGGCCCTCACGCCCCCTCCCAGGCCCTTGGAGCCCCTCCCGTGCCCGGCCTCAGGCCCCCGCACCCCGATCCCCTGCACCCCCCACTTGTGGGAGCCTGCAGCCTTCTCTTTACTTCTGTCTGGGCCGGTGTCATTTTGACATACCGTAGAGTCTAACCTCATTTCACAAGAGCGGGATCTTCCCCCACTCGGGGGCACACACAGGCTGCCATAGGATGTGAGGGTGCACCGTGCCCCCGCACTCAAGGCAGCCCGCCCCGACCGGGAGCTGGTGAGGGTTGGTGGAGGTCTGAGAGTGGCCCACACCGGGTTAGTGCTCTTGTGACAAGAGGCACCCAGGCTGGCTGCCCCCAGCCCCTGAGGACGCAGCGCAGAGGTGGCCCTCAGCAAGCTGGAGCAGGCCTCACCAGCATCGAGCGGGCCAGACGTGGACTGTGTCCACCTGCACTCTCTGGGTGACACGTTGTTGGAGAGGAAAGGGGGGGTTGGGGGAGGCTGGTGGCCGTGGAGACAGCATCTGGGAGGTTCCGGAGAGGATGTCAGGTGTTGAGACAAGTGGAGACAGTGGGTATGTTTACCCAATTTTGGAGACTTTATCGTTGATACCTATTTAATTCAGTTGCTTTTAAGTGTGTTTATGGTACATGCTTTTGACTAAATGATTTAGTGATCTAAATATGCTCTTGGGGAAAGGAAATACAGTTAGCCTCAAGTGTGGATGAGCACTTTTCTAGAAATTACCTTCAACAGAAAACCCTGAGAGCAGACCTCCCGCCAGCTGTCTTGGTGCCCATGAAGCAGGTGGTCCTGCCTCGCCAGGCTTCCTGCTGGCATAGACTCAAGCTCAGCCCTCTCTTGCCCACCCAGTAAGAGACAGCAAGACCGAGAGCCCATCATGGGTCCTGGGGTCTGCCCAGGATGGCTCAGGCCATGGCCGTGCTGTGTGATCCAGCAGGCTGCATAACGTCTCTGCCTCTGTATCCTGGAGGCAGTGGCGCCCTCACCACCAGATCATGGTGAGGAATCATGGAGTTGTTCCCAGGAAGTGCCCGTCAACTCTGCCTTGCACGGGCTGTCGTGGAAGCGCCGGCTCGTAGGACGTGGACACGGTGCTTGTGGTGTGATGTGGCAGGCCTCACCTGCGCAGAGGCAGCCCACAAGGAAATGTGGGTGGGGAAGGCTTCTGTGAGCTCCGGGTAGTTACAGAATCGTAGTGGAAAAGACCGATAGCTCTGACTCAAAGCCGCGTTCTCTTTAGGCTCTTAAAGCCCAACGTGTTAATTAAAGACAGACTGGGGGTGCACTCATGATAAGAGTCTGGTTTTAAAATTTCACCAAGAGCCCTTCCAGAGGAAGGAGCATGCCGCCTCGGCAGGAAACGGCCAAGTCCTGTATTCTGCTTCCAGTGGAAATTCCGCGTGAGGTACCTGGGCAATGTCAAGCTTTCCAGGAGCCTCTTTAAAGAAGGAAAAAGAAACAGGTAAACTTTATTTCAGGAGTATACTTCATTTAGCCCAGTATTTCCAAAATGTTATTTCAGTGTGGAGCCATCCTAATGATTAGTGAGATTTTATGTGTTTCTGTACTGCCTTTGTAATCGTGTGTATATTTTACACTTAGAGTTTATCTATTTTGGACAGATAGGTTTCTCTCGTGAAACCCAAGCGACGCGCTGAGTTCCCATTCCCTGCCTCTAGTGAGAGTGCTGTGTCTGCCGGTCCACCTGGGGCCCGCTGACATGGAGGGGTGGTACACACAGGGCTGCAGACGGTAGCACTTCTGGACGGAGCTTGGCAGTATCTTTAAGGAGCCTCACACCTGCCCTCGACCTCTGCCAGCACAGCTCCCGAGCGAGCACATCTCCAGAAGAACAGACCCTCACGGACACACACAGAAGGCCAGCCCCGCCGCCCAAGTCTTGCCCAAGAGAGCAGGCGGCCTGGCAGGTCAGCAGCAGGCCGCAGTGGGCGCCGGGCCCTCTGGAAAGACTGCGCAGCCGCCCAGTCTTGTGACCCTGAGCCCTTAGTGACTCAGGAGGGGCGCGTCCACTTCACACAGGAAGATGAGTGGTGGGTGACAGGTGACGTGTCCTTGGCGCCTGTGTTTCTGGAGTCAGTAACAGGCCCTGCGTTCAGGCACAGGCCAGCTCTGTGCTGTGGTCACTCTCCACACTCCGTTTCACGGCTGAAGACTGAGGCTTAGGGGGTCGAGATGTGCCCGCGGCCCCGTGGCTCAGCAGCTGTCGGGTTGGGAGTCCTGTCCGGGAGGCTCCAGGGCCATGAGAGCTGGGGAGCAGGCTGGGACGAAGGAGCGGAGGCGAGTGGGTGCCAGGGCCAGGGTGCCGGGTATGGGCTCCTGGAATCCCAGGCGTGGACCAGAGATGGGGGAGGTGGGGCCAGGAGAGTGAGGGAGGGCACGGAGTCCTCCTAGGACGGGCAGGTTGGCTGCTGTGGGGCGGAACGGGGACACTGGGGCACTGGAGGACAAGGAGGGAAGAAAGGGAGGGGTCCCAGGCATTCCCAGCAGCCTGGCTGAGGACTGGTGAACACACTCTCCCGGGCGAGTCTTATGAGGCCTCTGCTGGAGCCTGGGCTGCAGAGGGCGCCGGCGGAGTCAGGGCGGCCTGGTGGGGTGAGGCTGTGGAAGCTGGGCTGAGGCTGCGGGGCGTAGAGCTCTGCTAGGAGTCTCTGAGGCTCTGGACCCACAGTTACGGTTGTCCCCTGTGAGCTAGGCACGTCCAGTGAGGAGGGCCTCTTGGGACGGCGCCGCCTGCCAGGTTGCGGCCACTCGCTGCCTCTCGGGTCAGTTGGAAAGCCAGGCGAGTGCTTGGGAGGTGGGCAGGAGGCCCCCTGTCCTCCCCGTGTTGTGTGGCTTCGACTTAACCGCCCCCCCACCTCAGCGGGGGTGGGGGAATGCACTCGGCTCCCGAGTGCCTGATGTCCCCGCACGCAGGGGCTTTGTCCAGCGGAACTGGGGGCCAGCTCCTGCCTCTCCTACAGCTCCGTGGGCAGTGGTACTTCCCCTCAGCTCTCTAGAGAGCTTCTGGCTGGCTCCCATTTGTGAGGGACAGGAGAGAGAGCCTCTGGTCTTGCTGGTGTGCCTGGGCAGTGCAGTCCTGAGCAGTCCAGCGGCTGCTTCCTGCTCCCACGCTGGCCACGCTGCCTGGACATGAGGTCAGACTGGACCCTGAGTAGGACGGTGAGGAGCGCGTTTGCCCCGACATGCCACCCTTGTGCTCCACTCTGCGGCTCGCCCAGTGCCGGGCATGGGCCCGGGAGAAGCCCCTGGTAGGGCCCACGAGGAGCCCAGCCCAGTCAATCCCTAAGCAGGGCTGCCCCCGGGGCCACGGTCCCTGAGCGTGGGGGCACCCCGCCATGGCCCCACCCACAGGCACTGGAGGAAGAGCCGACCCAGGGCCGAGGGCTGCCGGGATTTTAGGAGCAAGGCGTTTCTCTCACGGCTGGTGTATTCCTCCATCCCGCTCCAGCCCTGGTGGTGCAGCTTGCAGGATGTAATTCCTTTTTAGGTCACTGTGGTACTCATGGAGGAGGCCTGACAGGGGCTGGCTGTTGCTATTTTTACTCCACTCTTGGCAGTGTGCGGGCTCGAGGGCCACAGGCCTGTGCCACGGGCTTCCCGGGAGCCGTGTGTGGCCGCCCTGCCAGGGCATCTGTGCAGGCCCCCAGTGGAGCTGCCCGGTGGGGCTGTGCCCCAGGCCTGTGTCTCACTCCCTGTACGCTCTTGCCAGAATTTCTCGTTCACTTTTCTCCAAACTGTTTTTCTTGAGTCTTCCCATGACAAGCGTAGTTCAAGAAAGTGGCAATGGCAGAACCGGGCAGTCTCTCCGGCTGCGGCCCGTTCTCTCTGTAGGTTAGGGCAGCTCCTCTTCCTGTGGGATTTTGATGGAGAACTCAGGCAGCTCCAGGCGTTGGCTTCCGGGTCGTCCCAGGTGGAGACGCAGCGCCCTCCTCGGGCAGGCTCTGGCGTTGACAGAGGGTACCTTGGAGAGGTGTGAGTGGCGGGCCTGCACGGGAGCGGGCTCCACAAGCTGTTTCCACCCAGCCCCGCCAGCGTGCTGCCCTGAACCTGAGTGGCTTCCCTTCCCGTCCTCACGCTGCCCCTGCTCCCCAGCCGCTTGTTTCTCCCGGATGATCCTTTGCCCGGGGTCTTTGAGGGCCCAGAGCTCCTTCTGGTGACCAGGTGAGGCCAGCCCTGGAGCCCACCTGCGTGCGGCCCTGCCCTTCCTCTTGTCTGAGGCCTGGCAGCTCAATCTCCCTCACTCCTGCCTCATCCTCCCATGTGATGGTGACGTCACTGCCCACCGCGGCCTGTGCCCAGCACCTGGTGCCCACGTGGGCATCTCTGGGAGATGAGGAGAGGTGCCCCCGGAAAGCCCGCCCGCCACCTCTGCAGACCCGCCCCTGGGTTAGTGGCAGAAGCTGCGGAATGGCAGAAACGCGGGCTGGTTGTTCAGCGCAGCCTTTATTGAAAATCTAATGATGCGAACCTATAATAACGTAAATTATAGTAAAACCAAAGGTAATAAATGCCCCACACCCCTCCCTTCCTTGCCACCGCGTCGTACTTTGATGTGTGGTCCCGTTATTTGTTTCCGTGGTGTGTGGTGTCTGTGTGAGGTAAGCTGGGTACAGTGGCGAGCCACTCAGCGGCTCCCCAGCCCCTGTCCAGAGACGTCACTTGGGTGACTTAGCATTAGTGGGAGGCATTTATGTACACCAGGGAGAGGCGCAGGTGCCACACACCGCCGTCCCCCATTCCTGTGAGCTGCTGAGTACTGCTGTCACACAGCAGGTAGACCAAGTACGGGCTCCTTGACACAGAGGAGACATCTGTCCCCAGGGTGCCTCAGAAAGAGCAGAGGATTTCCAGCCTGCTTTATCAAGTGAGGACATTGCAGCAGAAGCACCTCCAGTCCCGCTGCCTTTCCTGAGCGCTGGCTGCTTCAGAACATAGCAGAGCTGCCGGCCTCCAGGGTGAGGACCCTCCATCTTCCCACAGAGGTGACGGCCTCTTACCCTCAAGCCACAGGAATCCGCGATCCTTCGCTGACCCAGTCCCATTGCCCTGTGATTAGCCTCCAGCTCCACTTACTTGCAAAAAGGAATTTTTTTTTGTTGTTAGCCAAAAATTTCCAACATTGTGTCACAAAAAATAATCTTCCAGTGAGCCATTCCGCATTCTCCTTGTGCAGCCGCTGGGTCAGTTTCTCCTGTGGTCTGTGTGCCAGTCTGGACTGGCGACCTGTCTGCCGACACCCAGGTGTGGCACCTACCACCACGGTATCGCAGACACGAGTGTTTGCAAGCTGAGTCCTAGGCAGGGTGCTTGTAAGGAGCATCGATGGCGCCTTTCCCTACCTTGTCACTAGGAAACCAGGACAGATCAGAGACTTCAAAGGAAGCCGCGGTTTCCCCGCATGCAGACACACCCATTGTCAAGTGTCTACAGCGGTCCCCACTGCATTCCAGAGGGTGGGAGGGCAAGGGACGGGCTTGTTGGGTCCGCTGTTCTGTTCCCATCAAGGTAAGCAGTGAGCATGCTCAGCACTTTGATGAGTTTCAGCCTCATAAGACGGTAGGGTGAACCCCATGGTTGAGTTTGGCCAGCTTTACCTCATCTCAAATCCGCCTCTTCCTGGCTCCTCCATCCCTAATCACCTCCAAGCAAAATCAGACTGTTTTGTTTCTGTATTTTTTATTCATTTTTATTTTACTTGTTTATTTATTTGAATATTTGGATTTACTTGAATATTTGAATTTATTTGAATATTTATTTGAATATTTGAATTGAATCTAAGGGTCCTTTTACCAATGAGCTACATCCCTTGCCCCTTTAATTTTTTGATTTTGAGACAGGGCTTGGCTAAGTTGCCCAGGCAGGCAGGCCTCAAACTTGCAATTCCCCTGCCTCAGCTTCCTGAGTAGTTGGAGTTACAGGCATGCACAACTGTGCCTGAGTTTTCAGTCCTGAGTATTTCTGCAGTTACTGCTAAGAGTCTAAAAAGAAGCCCCAGTCTCACTGTTATGTCTGAAAGGAGGTGAACGATAAGGCCTTCATGTTACATATCCAGGCACTATTCACATGTTCTCAATCACCTCCTAATTTTTTACAGCTTAGATGTTCAAATTGATTAAGTTATATTTGTGGAAATTAGAATTTGCGTAACTTCAGGTACTTGAAGTTTATGATGAGAGGTTCCCACACAGGGCTGCTCCCACGGACCTGTCAGTGAGATCATGACAAGGACCCTGTTGTCCCACAGAGGGTCCTGGTGCCCTCGCCCGACCTCCTTCCCTCCCTCCCTGCTGTCTGTCACCAGGTGGCCACTGGTGTGCTTCCTGACGAGTGTGCGTTTTCTAGAATCAACGTGTGCTCTTTCTCTTGTCTGCCTGCCTTTGTGCAATGTGACTGATTTCCTGGAGTCAGAGGACAGTTTACGAGTTGATCCTTTAAAACTCATTGAGACCTGGCTCATGGCCAGCATCCGACTTTTTTTTTTTTTTTTTGGCAGTACTGGGGATTGAACTCAGGAACATCCTACCACTGAGTTATACCCCCATTTCTTTTTATTTTGAGACAGGGTCTCGATAAGTTGCCGAGACTGGCCTGGAACCTGTGACCCTCACCTCAGCCTCCCGAGTTGTTAGGATTATCGATGTGCGCCACCGGGCCTGCGGCAGGAGACTTCTTGTGAACTTGCCTGGAGGAGAGTGTCCTGCAGCGGCTGGGTGCCGGTTGTGCCGTTCTGTGTCCTGACTGTGCGCGCGTGGCCGTGGGTTGGGGTGGGGCGCAGGCGCATCAGAGCTGAAGGAAGGTGTCACTCTATCGAGCTGTGCGGCTGTCTCTTTCTCCTTTGATCCTGCTGTGTTTCCTGTTCCTGGCCACATGCACATGTTGGCTAGGCTGTCTTCCTGGGCGTTGCCTCTGACGTCATGAGACGTCCCTCCTCGTCACCTCCAGTCTTTGTCCTGCAGCTGCCCCGTCTTCCTGCATGTCACCTCCAGCCTGTGTCTTGTTGCTGAGCGTGTGGCTCTGGACAGGCAGCGCCGGTGCTACAGGCGTCCCTCTGTGTGCCCTGCCATGGCCGCCTCTTGCTAGAGGGCGGGATGTCCTGGAGGCGGCCGTGTTGTGACCACGATGATGCCCTCGGCCACGAGGGGCTGCTGACTACCTGACGTGTGGCTGGTGCTGTTGAGGAACTGGCTCTGCGGACATCTGTTTAATTTTTGTCTACGCAGCGCTTGTGGCGGCTGCATTGCACGAGGCAGCCCAGAGGCTCAGTGTCGCTGGGTGTGGCTGGGTTTGTGGATGCCACTGCGTCCCTTGCTGCTTTATGTATACTCTGCTCTTTGTGCTCTTTGTC
>PVLC010038756.1:0-14588 GCA_004027655.1 Graphiurus murinus | reverse complement strand
GAGAGGGAGGGGGAGGGGGAGAGAGAGGGAGGGGGAGGGAGAGAGGGAGAGAAAGAATAAACAGGGAGGAAGGGACCAGGGCTAGATACAACCCTCAAGGCTACGCCTCCAGTGACCCACCTCCTCTGGCCACTCCCTACCTCTCCCACCTCTGAATCTTGCAGCATTGCGAACTAGGCTTTCAGCACATGAGCTTTTGGGTTATCCCAGATCCCAACCATATCAGCTCTCCCCTTCACCTATAGAGATTGAACCCAGAGCCTCCCGCCTGCTAGACAAGCGCTCTACCACTGAGGTACACCCCTAACCCTCTTTGAGGCTGTGCTGTCTGGCAGTAGTTCTTCCTGTCTGGAGGGGTCCACCTAAGTGACACAGCTCTTTTCACCCATGGGTTCTTACTTTGGAGTAGCGAGACCTCTCATTTGTCCTGGGACAGTTCTGAGTTTATAGGACATCCCGGTCTTTAGCTACAACAGGACCTTTTCTCTTTGTGATCTTGAAGTCCCATAACTATAAAATGAGAATTACCAGGCAGTAGTACCGAGACAGGAGAGTTGGAAATGGCTCAGAACAGGCATTTGGTACACGTGTAGCTCAAGCATTCTTCACTGTGCCATACTTTCTAGAAAGCTGTCTGGTCGTTGACTCACAAATCCCACTCTTAGCCATCCTTCCACAAACTCTGTCTAGCTATGGGCCAGATTTCAGGAGGAACACTCTCAGGTAGGTCCCATAATTGATGGGTGAATTCTGCTCCCCCATTTCCACAGGGTTAGAATGCGGTGCAGAGTGAATCTCTATCTGAAACTAGGTCAGAACTATGGATTAGAAAGGGAACAGAGCAGAGCGCCTCCACAGGGTAGAGCCATCTGCAAACTTCTCAGGGTAACGTGCTTTCTTCAAGTTCTGAGGGGCCCTAGGTATCCAGAACTCTTCTCAAATAGGGCAGTTGCATTGGCCATTCTCCCAGAGTGCCAGTGGGCAGGCTCCCAGTGGGCCCCTCAGGGGCAGTGAGGGATCTCATCACAGTCCCAGGAAGTTAGTAACAGGACTGTGGGAGCTGCGAGGTGGTGGTGTGGGCTGATGAATGGAGAAGGTTCTAGGTCTCTCTCACCCCCCTATTGTAATTGGAGTAGATTTTCTAAACTATCCAAAGGGACTTGGTGAAGTTTTCTTAAAGAAAAACTGGTTTAACAGCATTCATCTTGTATCATCAGTGAAAGAAGGTAATGCATGGCACACTTCACTGTGAGGAACTTAGCACTTGTTCAGAAAAAGGCTGCTGCTGTGCTTGGATTTCACATTAGAATGACTTCTAATACTTAAAAAAAAAAACAAGTTTGGAAATCACTGGTTTGGCCCATGGTCCTTGTTAGAAAGACTTTATTATTGTTATTATTATTTTTTATAATAATTGGTGCATTGTAATCATACATCTTTGTTAGGTACAAGCTGGTAAAGGCATATATGCACACATTTCTCATTTAACCCCTTCCCCAATTCCCACCCCACTCGCTTGCCCTCCCTCTTTCTCAAGTTCAGTTTAGTGATTGACTTCATATATTTGTGAAAGTACAACATGTGCATTAGCGTTTCCCACTACCCCTGTCCATCCCCTTCAGTTAAGTCAACTTTGCTTATCAAGGGTTTCTCCTTTTTCATCTAGAGACCCTCTTATGCCCCATCTTCTCCCTAGCATCCGCATATTAGGGAGAACATATGCTTTTTAACTCTTTGTGACTGACTATTCTCACTTAACACAATGTTTTCCAGTTGCATCCATTTCCCAGCAAATAACATGATTTTGCTCTTCTTTACGGCTGAGTAAAATTCCATTGTGTACATATTGTGTACATTGTGGACATGTTGGCTGTTTCCATAGTTTGGCAATTGTGAATTGTGCAGCTATAAACATAGACACACATGCGTCAGTCTGATAGTTTGGTTTCCATTCTTTTCAGTAAATACCCAGAAGTGGTATTGCTGGATCATAGGGTAGGTTCATTCCCATTCATCTGAGGATCCTCCACACTGTTTTCCAAAGTGGTTGCACTAATTTGCAATCCCATCAACAATGTATTAGGGTTGCCACTTCTCCACACCCTCACCAGCATTTGTTGTTGTTTGTGTTCTTGATAGTTGCCATTCTGATTGGAGTTAGGTGAAATCTCAAGGAAGTTTTGATTTGCATCTCTCTGATTGCTAATGATGTGGAACATTTCCTCATACATTTACTGGCCATTTGTATTTCTTCTTTTGTGAAGTGTCTATTTAGATCCTTTGCCCATTTTTTGATTGGGTTGTTTGTTTTCTTAGCTGTGATTTTCTTGAGTTCTCTGTATATCTTAGATATTAGTCCTCTATCAGAAGAGTAGCTGGCAAAAATTTTCTTCTACTCTGTGAGTTCTCTGTTGAGGTTCTTGATAGTTTCCTTTGCTACACAGAAGCGCTTCAGTTTAATACAACCCCAAGTATTGATCTTCCTTTGAGTTGTTTGTGCTTTTTGGGGTCTTGTTGAGAAAGTTTTTGCCTGTGCCTATGTGTTGAAGTGTTGGGCCTATGCCCTCTTCAAGTAGCTGCAAGGTCTCTGGCCTAACTTCCAGGTCCTTGATCCACCTTGAGTTGACTCTTGTTCAGGGTGAGAAAGTGGGGTTTATTTCCATTTTCCTGCATATGGTTAACCAGTTTTGCCAACACCATTTGTTAAAGAGGCTATCTTTTTTCCAGTGTTTGTTTTTGGCTCCTTTGTCAAAAATCAGTTCACTGTAAGCACGTGGGTCTGTTTCTGAGTCTTCTATTCTGCTCCATTGGCCTATGTGTCTGTTTTTGTGCCAATACCATGCTGTTTTTATTATTGTGGCTTTGTAGTAGAGTTCGAAGTCACTATTGTGATACCTCCTGCATGGCTTTTGTTGCTAAGAACTACTTTGACTATCCTGGGCTTTGTGTTGTCCCAAATGAATTTAAGGACTGCTCTTTCTATGCCTGTGAGGAGTGACCTTGGTAATTTCATGGGTATTGCATTGAATCTGTAGATCATTTTTGGGAGGATGGCCATTTTGATGACATTTATTCTGCCTATCCAAGAGCATGGAAGATCTTTCCATCTTCTAAGGTCTTCATCAATTTCTTCTTACAACTCTTTATAGTTTTCCTTATAGAGGTCTTTTACCTCTTTGGTTAGGTTTATCCCTAAGTATTTTATTTTTCGGGGTGCTATTGTGAGTGGAATTGTTCTCTGGATTTCTTTTCCAGTGGATTTATGGTTGGCATACAGAAAAGCTTCTGATTTTTGAAGATTGACTTTGTATCCAGACACTTTGCTGAATTTGTTGATCAGTTCGATAAGGTTTTGGTTGAGTTTGTTGGGTCTTCTAATTATAGTATCATGTTGTCTGCAAAAAGGGATAGTTTTAGTTCTTCTTTTCCTATTTTTACCCTTTTGATTTCCTTCTCTTGCCTTTGCTCTGGCTAGAGTCTCAAGTACTATATTGAACAGAAGAGGTGATAATGGACATCCTTGTCTTGTTCCTGTTTTTAGTGGGAACTCTTGCAGTTTTTCTCCATTTAATATGATATTGGCTGTAAGCCTATTGTATACTGCCTCTATGATTTTGAGGTATGTTCCTTCTATTCCAATTTTCTGCAGTGCTTTTAGCATGAATGGGTGTTGGATCTTGTCAAATGCTTTTTCAGCATCAATTGAGATGATCATGTGATTTTTGTCTTTGTTTATGTGGTGAATTACATGGATTGTTTGTCATATGTTGAACCAGCCTTGTATCCCTGGGATGAACCCGACTTGGTCATGGTGTATAATTTTCTTGATGTGGTTTTGAATGCGCATTGCTAGTATTTTGTTTAGCAGTTTTGCATCTAGGTTCATCAGTGATATAGGCCTATAGTTTTCTTTTCTTGAGCTGTCTTTATTTGGCTTTGGTATTAATGTGATGTTGGCTTCATAGAATGTGTTTGGGAGGGTCCCGTTTCTTTATATTTCACGGAATAGTTTTAGGAGTATTGGGATTAGTTCTTCCATAAATGTTTTATAAAATTCACTTGGAAAACCATCTGGCCCTGGGCTTTTGTTTGATGGTAAATTCTTTATTGCTGTTTCTATCTCTTTGATTGCTATTTGTTGGTTTAAGTTTTCTGTATCTTCTTGACTCAATTTAGGAAAGTTACATGTATCTAGAAATTTGTCAATTTCTTCTAGATTTTCCATTTTGTTGGAGTATCATTTTTCAAAATAGTTTCTGATGATGCTCTATTTCCACACTGCTGGTGGTAATATCACTTTTTCATCTTATTTTGGTAATTTGGGTTGATTCTCTCTTTTGGTTACTTTGGCCAATGGTTTATCTATCTTGTTTGTGGTTTTTTTTTTTTTTTTTTCAAGAAACAAGCTTTTGGTTTTGTTGATTTTCTGTATTATCTCTTTATTCTCTACCTCATTAATTTCTGCTCTGATTTTCATAATTCCCTATCTTCTACTAGCCTTGGGGTTGGACCATTCTTGTTTTTTGAGTGCTTTGAGCTGAGTCTTTCGGTTATTTATTTGGTGATTTTCCATTCTTCTTATGTGGGCACTCAGTGCTATAAATTTTCCTCTTAGTACTGCCTTCCAAGTGTCCCAGATATTTTGATATGTTGTGTCTCTGTTTTCATTGGTTTCTAGGAATTTTTTAATTTCTCCCCTTACTTCTTCTATGACCCAATCCTCATTCAGCAATGTGGTGTTCAGTCTCCATGTGTTTACATGGTTACTCTGGGTCTTCTTAGAGTTGATTTCTAGTTTCACTCCATTGTGGTCTGAAAAGATGCAGGGAATTATGTTACATTTTTTGAATTTGCCAGTGCTATCTTTGTGGCCCAGAATGTGGTCTATTTTGGAGAAGGTTCCATGGGCAGCTGAGAACAATGTGAATTCAGCTGTAGTTGGGTGAAAGAGTCTATATGTGTCTAATAGGTCCATTTGGTTTATGGTATTCTTTAGGTCTGAGGTGTCTCTACTGACCTTTTGTTTAGAAGATCAGTCTAGTGATGTGAGAGGAGTATTGAAGTCTCCCAGTATTAGTGTATTGGGATCTATGTGTGTCTTTATATCATACAGAGTTTGTTTTATGAAAGTGGCTGCACCCGTGTTTGGGGCATAGATGTTGATAATTGTTATTTCCTCTTGCTGGATTGTTCCTTCTACTAGTCAAAAATGACCTGCTTTGTCTCTTCTGATAAGCTTAGGCTTGAAGTCTAATTTATCTCATATCATGGTTGCTATTTCTGCTTGTCTTCGAGTTCCATTGGTATGGATTACGTTAGTCCAGCCCTTCACTTTTAGTTTGTGGGAATCTTTGCTTGTAAGGTGTGTTTCTTGCAGGCAGCATATAGATGGATTCTGAGTTTTAATCCATTTTGCCATCTTGTGCTTTTTTATTGGGAAGTTGAGACGTTTATATTCAGTGTGATTATTGAGAGATGATTTTTGATTCCTAACATTTTGAGTTTTGACTTCTGTTTTTGGTTGTTTTTGCTTTTTCATTTTGTTTTGTTTGGGCAATTATAGTAACAATTTTATCCAATGTTTGTACATCTTGTGATGCTCTACAAGCATTTTCAGAAATGTAGTCCCTTCCTTCTTTGATATAAATTTGTAATATCAATATCTTGGACAGTAGAGCCTTTCAATCTCCCATCACAGTCCTTCACTCAGACTTGTTTCTCTGTATTGCAATAATTACATATTTCCATCTCATATTCTTTATAGCAACAAATGAGTGCCTCACACTCTTAATTCCTTAAATAATCCAAGGCAATATATTGCAATTTAATGAAAAAGGGCGATTTTTAAAATTTTACTCTCCATTTTAAACAGTAATAAACATGCTAATGCTATAGATGTTGTTAAGCTACAAGATACAGTCCTTTAGCAAACAAACTTATTTCCAAGTACCCTGAGTCATAGTTGGTTGTGCTTTTTTGCAAAGCCTAACAGGATCTAATTACAGGCAGTAAATGTAGAGCCAACTTTACAATCAATTAAGAGTGATGAGGACTCCAAAAGCCAGTCCACCTACGAGGCTCTTCATGAAAAGGCAGAACAGTGACTGTGGCTCACTGTCCAAGAGTTGGTAGTTTGCTCACTCTGGGAAAATCTAGGATTAAATGTATATTCGTCATTCCTTTCTATACGTGTGTGTGTGTGTGTGTGTGTGTGTGTGTGTGTGTGTGATATTGGGGATCAAACCTATGGTATTTTACCTCTGAGCTACTCTCCTAACCCTATTTATTTTTTATTTTGAAACAGAACCTCACTAAGTTGCTGAGATCCTCAATAAATTGCTGAGGCTGGCTGTGAACCTTCAATCCTCCTGTCTCAGCTTCCCGAGTACTGGGATTATAGCCATATGCCACCTCATCCAACTTCTTTTCTGTACTTCTTTCTATTTTCAGAAACTTTCTTCCCCAATATCTGTCTCCTTCTTTTCCTGTTCTCTTCTCTTTCCCCTCTATATTCCCTGCAACTAGGACTACGAGAAGAAGTTTGTTCAACCCCATGGATAATAAGTAGGGCATTCCTTAGGCTTTAAAAATTGACACCTTTAGCCTTCAAAAGGAAGGAAATTCTGACATACGCTACAACATGAAGTGAGCCACGAAGACATTGTACTAAGTAAAATGGGTTATCACAAAGACTAACATTGAATGAGTACACTCATATGAGATTTTTGGAGTAGTCAGACTCTGAAAGGACTGGGAGTTGTTTAATGGGTACAGAGTTCCAGTTTTGCAAGATGAAAAAGTTCTGGGGGTTGATTGCAAAACAGTGTGAATGTACTTAATACCACTGAGCTATAAATTTAGAAATGACTAAGATGTTAGATTTTATGTTATGTGTTTTAAAAATAAAATTTAAAATAGCACATCTTATTAGAAAGATAAGTGTTGGCTGGGCGTGGTGGCATACACCTATAATCTCAGTACTTGGGATGCTGAGACAGGAGGAACACAGGTTCAAGGCCAGCATCAGCAACTTAGCAAGACCCTGTATCAAAATTAAAAAATAAAATAGGGCTAGGGAGTGTAGCTCAGAGGTAGAATGCCCCGAGGTTCAATCCCTAGCACTACCTCCCTCAACAAACAAACAAACAAACAAAGTGTTGGAGAGAATATAGAAAAATTGGACCCTTGTCAACTACTGGTGGGAATGTAAAATAGTGCAACTATATTAAAAAACACTTTGGCAGTTTATTAAAAAGCTCAACATAAGCCAGGAGTGGTGGTACATGCCTATAATCCTGGTACTTGGGAGGCTGAGACAGGAGGATTGTAGGTTTGCAGCCAGGTTCAGCAATTTAGTGAGGCCCTCTGCAACTTAGTGAGACCCTGTTTAAAAATAAAAAATAGGACTGGGAGTGTAGGCTTGGAGGTAGAATGCCCCTGGGATCAATCCCCAATGTAAAATAATAAATAAATAAATAAATAAATAAATAAATAAATAAATAAATAGCTCAACATAAATGTAACCATATGACCCAGCAACTTCAAGCTTAAAAATATACCCAGGAGTCCTCCTCCTCCTCCTCTTCCTCCTTCCTCCTCCTCCTCCCTCTCCTCCTCCTCTTTTTTCTCTTCTTTTTTTGTGGTACTAGGGATTGAACCCAGGGTCATTCTACCTCTGAACCCCAACCTTAGCCCTTTAAAAATCTTTTTTTGTTTTGAAACAGGGTCTTGCTAGGTTGCTGAGTGTCTTGCTAAGTTGCTGAGTCTGTCCTTGAACATGCAATCCTCCTGTCTTTGCCTCCCAAGTACTGGGATTATAGGCATGCACCACTATGCCTGGCAGTATTATTCATAACAAATTAAAAGTTAGAAACAATCCAAATGTGGCATATTCATACAATGGATGTATGCATGCATGTGCGCATGTATGTGACTGGGGACTGAACTCAGAATCTCACACATGCCAGGCAAGGAGTCTATCATGAGCTATATTCCCAACCGTGTGTGTGTGTGTGTGTGTGGGTATACCTCCAAGCTATACCACCAACCCTATTTTGTTTTGAAACAGGTCTCACTAAGTTTCTGAGGCTTGCCTCAGAGCTGCAATTCTCCTGTCTCAGCCTTGCAAGTACTGGGATTACAGGCATGTGCTACTCCTGGCTCCTGAACCCTTTTGATCTTATTTTGAGACAGGATTTCAAGAAGTTGCCAAGGCTAGCCCACAACTTGTGATATTCCTCAGTCTCCCAAGTAGCAGGGGCATGCACCACTAAGCCCAACACAATGGAATATTATTAAGCAATAAAAAGGATCAAACTACTGACACATGCTACAACATGAATGAACATCAAAAACATTATGCTAACTGGAAAAAAAGCCAGATACAAAAGATCTACATAGCATATGATTTCATTGATATGAAATGTCCAACAAAAACCAATTTAAAAAGACCAAAATAACACAAATTGGTGTCTGTCTAGCCTTGAAAGTGGGGTTTTACTGCAAACAGAGACAAAAAAACTTCTGTGAAAATGTTCTAAAAATGGATGGCAGTGATGGTTAGACTAGATAAATTTAGTAAGAAAGTCATTGAAATGTACAGATTGATGAATTTTATAGCATATAAATTGTACCTCAATACATATTAAAAATCAGAAAAATTTGCCAGTCTTAGTAGTGCACACTTGTAATCCCAGTCTTGGAAGGCTAAGACAGGAGGAACACAGGTTCAAAGCCAGCCTCAGCAATTTACAGAGACTCTCAGCAACTCTGTGAGACCCTATTTCCAAATAAAAAATAAAAGGGGCTGGAGGTATAGCTTAGAAATAGAATACCCCTGGGTTCAATCCCCAATTACCTACCCCCCCACACACACACACATTTTTTTAACTTAAAAACACCACTCTCCACCTGCAGTTTGGACATCTAGGAGACAGATCCTGCAGGTGAGCCCCCTCCACTGAACTCAGCCTGAATTGAAGATTTGTGAGCAAAGCAAACGCCCACACATATAAACCCATATTCACCCCTGTATAAAAACTCTCACATTCCTGCAGATTCTGACATGCCTCCCCACCTTCTTAAAGAGAAAGTGTCTGCCACTGGAGGGTGCCTGTCAGTGAAGTGTGTTTTACAGGCACATTCACCTTTAAGCCTCACCACACTCCTATAAGGTAATCAACCACTAGTAAACATATAGTATAAAATAGCATGGATGGTAAGATGGCCCAACTTCATAACACTGAAATACAAAAATTTCTGCCTTTCAATGATATAAGTCCTTTATAAACCCCATTCCATATATGCAGAAGCTGAGGTTTTATTTATTTATTATTTATTTATTTATTTTTGTGGTACCTCTGAGCTACCTCCCTCACTGGCACTATTTTTTTTTAAATTCTTGAAACAGGGTCTTTCTAGGTTACTGAGAGTCTCACTACTTGCTGAGTCTGTCCTTGAACCTGTGGTCCTCCTGTCTCAGCCCGCCAGTACTAGGATTGCAGGTGTGCACCATCACACCTGGCTAGAAACTGATATTTTAAAGAGAAAAAAATTTTTTTTTGTGGGACTACACAGTGAGAGGTAATGGACATGCTATTAGCCATGGTATCTTCTACTACCCTTTAACACACCTGTTCACAACATATATCCTGCCTCTACAAGAGTCAAACTGGGTGTGGTGGCACACGCTCCTAATCCTGGTACTTGGGAGGCAGAGACAGGAGGATCGCAGGTTTGCAGTCAGCTTCAGCTACTTAGTGAGGCCCTCCACAACTTAGTTAAAAAAAAAAGAATAAAATAGGGCTGGGGGTGTAGCTCAGATGTAGAATGCCCTTGGGTTCAATCCCAAGTACAGCAAAAGAAAAAAAAAAAAGAATAGTTGTGAGATGGGCAAGATGGTAACTGAGAGAAGCAGCACAACTCTGGTGCTGTAAAATTCAAAACACAACTGCCATAAAAGTAGCTTCTTGACAGGTTAAAAAAAAAAAGCAGTGAAAAGCTGAACAAAGCAACAAAAGATTGAAGTGCAGAAGAACAAAACCTCAGAAGGCAGAACAGGGAAGAGCAAAGGGTCCTGCAAGGATGCCGAGTTGGCACTGGGAGCCAGCTGGGCCATCTTAGCCTGCCAGCATTGTGCGGGGACTACTAACACTGTGGGATCTAAAGTCTGCCTGCAAAGAAGCCAGCGACTAGATGTGGAGAGAGAGAAAGCGGCTACAGATCTCTACATCCTGAGTGGGCGGCATGTCCCACACATTCCACAGAGATCCAAATGCCCAGACATCAGTGAGAAGCTACAGCTCAGCTCACTTCTCCCTCCAGAGCCACAGAGGGACTCGTGAGAACAAACAATAGACTCTCAAGGTTTGAGACTCTCTGGCCCACCCCTGAAGGCCCACAGCACGCAGGACACAGAGACATTACAGGAATTTCGGAGAATACCTCATGAGTACACTGGACACCCACCACCTGTGTAGGCAGAGAGAGATGCAGAAACAGGGCCTTTGGAAAGCTTGGAACCCCAGGCTTACACGAGGTCCAGCCCCAGTGACATGCACCACCTGCATAGACAGAGTGGCTAAGGGACAGGTCATCTGGAGAGCTCAGAGACTTGAGTGTGCAGCGGGCAACTGGCCAGGGTCCAAATCACTGCAGGAGACCCAAAAGTGGGTCTACAAACTGACATCACCACTATAGGTCACTGAGCAAATAAAAATGCTTGGAATATGCTTAAAAACCTACTGTAGTGAGTAGACATTAAACAGCTAAAAATATCCAGGCAGACCCAGGAGGACTACAGAGGCCAAGTCTGCTCTGTACTTGTATATTTGCAGAAGTTTTTTTTTTCTTCTCTAGTTTTGTTCTGCTTTGTTTTATTTTTTGTTTGGTCATTTTGTTATTTTTTGTTTGCTCTCCATGCCATCCTTCTTACAAGTTTCCACCCCTCTTTCTTATCTATCTTCTTCTATTGAACCCTGTTTTTTCTTTTCTCTTTGTCTTATATCAAATCCATTTCATATCACTGCCCCTAAATACTCTACATTGACTACTAGAATCCCCCCACATATTCACTATCTCTAATCTCTACCATATATTACCTCACCACACTCAAATTCTCATTCTACTTGATCATTTCCTTTACTTTACCCTATTCTTGCACCCATCACTGCGGCTCCCCCCCCCCTTACCCAATCTTCACTATTGAATACAAAACAATTTGCCTTTGTATATACCAGTGGACACCTCTAAATCCTTACTGCTGAGATTGGTCCAGAGAGGTGAACCCCAGAAAGGACTGCCAGACACCAAGGATAAACTTTCCATAGCTGATAGAAGGAATAGCTTAACACCTTGCACTTTGAGGCTTAAAAATCCATAGGGCACAAATGATTCTGCTCTTGCCTCTGAGCCGAATCCCTATAACAAAAGCGACAGACAAGACCCTGGACCTCAACACCTGAAACCTATCAACATCACCTTTGTGGTGGGCAGAAGGAGTCCCAGAGAAACCACAACTCACTACTGATGATCTGAAGGGATTGCATTAAACTGAAGAGCTTCTGTGCAGCAAAGGAAACTATCAAGAGCCTCAAAAGAGAGCCCACAGAGTGGAAGAAAAATTTTTCCAACTACTCCTCCAATAGAGGACTAATACCTAGAACATACAGAGAACTCAAGAAACTCACAGCTAAGAAAATAAATGACCCAATCAAAAATGGGTAAAGGACCTAAATTGACACTTTACAAAAGAAGAAGTATAAATGGCCAATAAATGTATGAGGAAATGTTCAACATCACAAGCAATTAGAGAGATGCAAATCAAAAGTACCCCGAGATTTCACCTAACCAAATTAGAATGGCAATCATTAAAAACACAAACAACAACAAATGCTGGCAAGGGTGTGGAGAAGTGGGAACTCTAATACATTGGTGGGGGGATTGCAAATTAGTGCAACCACTTTGGAAAACAGTATGGAGGATCCTCAGATGAATGGGAATGAACCTGCCATATGATCCAGCAATACCACTTCTGGGTATTTACCCAAAGAATGGACAAACTACCAGACTAATGCATACGTATCTATGTTTGTAGATGCACAATTCACATTTGTCAAGCTATGGAACCAGCCAAGTTGTCCATCAACAGATGAATGGATTACAAAACTATGGGATATGTACACAGTGGAATTTTGCTCAGCCATAAAGAAGAACAAAATCATGTCATTTGCAGGGAAATGGGTGGAACTAGAAAACATTATATTGAGATTAGTTAGTCACAAAAAAATCGGATGCTCTCCCTAATATGCAGAAGCTAGGGAGAAAGTGGGTCATAGGAGGGACTCTAGATGAAGAAGGAGAATCTTTAGGTGAGCAAAGAAGGTAACCTAACTGAAGGTGATGGGTGGGAAACACCCTAATGCACATGATGTACTTTCACAAACACATCAAAGTCAATCACTAAAATGAACTTGAGAAGGGAGGCTAGGGAAGGGAATGGGGTGAGAAATGGGGAAGGGTTAAATGAGCGATGTGTTCATGTATGCCTCTACCAGCACGTATGTCACAAAGATGTATGATTACAATGCACCAGTTTAAAAAAAAAAAAAAAGACTGGTTGATCTCTCAGAGGGTGGGATTTGACTTTCACTCAGTTAACTCTGGTTGGTGCTGGGCAGTTAGGCCAAGAAGCATTCCTAATCCCTTCTATTGTAAAGGAGCAGGTGAGTGACCCCCAACTCTGGGAGCCAGTCCCTTTTGTTTGCTTGTCTCTTCTGGGTTTTATTTATTTGTGTTCCATCTATTACTGTCCAGGAGAATAAATAAACACTCTCTCATTAAATGATGAGAAGAGATTGAAGAGAAGGGGAACCAAACACTATATGAAACTTAAAAGTAAAAATCAACACATTTGATTAGGAAAATAGAAGCTTGAGACTTTGGGCAGAGGTCCTTGATAGGGGATAGCTGTGCTTGTTTTGTTTGCTGTTGTTGTTGTTGTGTGTGTGTGTGTGTGTGTTTTAGGAGAGCCTCACTATTTTGCCCAAGATGGACTTAAAGACTCTCTCTCTTTCTCTCTCGATTGAACCCAAGGGCAGTCTACCTCTGAGAAACTCCCACAGCACTTTTTATTTTTAATTTTAAAACAGGGTTTCATTAAGTTGAGGGCCTCACTAAATTGCTGAGGCTGGCCATAAACCTGTGATCCTCCTGCACCAACCTCCCAAGTATTAGGCTTGTAAGCATGTACTACCACATCTAGCTGACCTTAAACTCTTAATCCTCCTACCTTATTCTGAAGCTGGGGTTACTGGCACACACCTCTGATATTGGCTAGCTGTTTTGTTTTGTTTTGTGATACTGGGAATTGAACCCTGGGTCTTGCACATGCTAGCAAGTGTTCGACCACTGAACTCCATCCTGAGATCAGCTGTTTTTTTTTCCCAGCTGAAATAAAGGACATCCCTAATACTTTATTCTATTTTAGTTTGAGACAGGGTTTCACTAAGTAGATCAGGCTGGCCTGGAACTTGTGATCTTCCTTCCTCAATCTCTCAAGTAGCTGGGATTACAGACATGTGTCTCTGTGCCAGGCTTCAAGGTACAATTTTAAAGCTTCATGTTTTACTGTATATTGGCTAAGTAGACTCAAATTCTGGCTGTTTGCAAACACTTTTGTGTCCAATTTACTTTACGTAAAAGTAATTTTATGTCATCAAAATAGCTTAAATTGCTCACATCTTTTATTGTTTATTTTGAATCTATTTTTAAATGATTTTTAAATGCAGGAGTATGTGAATGGAGGAGCTGGAGGCAAAAACTTCCCAGAGACCTCAAATAATTCCACACCATCATGAACTTACTTTGAAAACAAATGCGTAGCTAAATTCAATTAGGTCAAGAGCCAACCATATAACTGGAAATTCTCCAAATTAACTTCCATATAGCATGCAAAACTATTAAAGGATTAGCAATAAAAATGTGCTAATTAGAAGCTTACATATGTATTACTATAATCCAACAGGTGATGAAAATATTCTAAACTTAGATTGTGATGATAGCTGCATAGTTTGTGAAAATAGTAAAAATACTTTTGAATGTATTATTTACTTATCTATTAAGTTTGTGAGCACATGTGTGTGGTGCTAAGGATCAAACCCAGATGCTCTACATGCTCAGTATGTGTTCTACCACTCAACTACATGCCCAGCCCTATTTTATTTTGACACAGGGTTTCTCTAAGTTGCCCAGGCTGGTCTCTAAATAAAGATATAAAAAAGAAAAAGAAAACTCAAGAGGAAATGCAGTAAGTGTTTAGACATAAATCAGTGATATGTTTTAGGAGACAGGATTATTGACCTTGTTTAGAATTGCTGGATGTTAGCCGGGTGTGGTGGCGCACGCTTGTAATCCCAGCATTTGGGAGGCTGAGACCGGAGGATCCGAGTTCGTGGCCAGCCTCAGCTACCTAGTGAGGCACTCCACAACTTAGTGAGACCCTGTTTCAAAATAAAGAATAAAAAATAGGGCTGGGGGTATAGCTCGAAGGTAGAACACCCCTGAGTTCAATCCCCAGTACCGCAAAAAAA
>PVLC010038755.1:0-14709 GCA_004027655.1 Graphiurus murinus | reverse complement strand
TTCTTCCCCTCCTCCTCCTCCTCCTCCTCCTCCTCCTCCTCCTTCTTCTCTCTCTCTCTCTCTCTCTCTCTCTCTCTCTCTCGGTGCTGGGGATTAAATCTAGGGGCATTCTACTATACCCCCAGATCAGTTTTATTTATTTTTTATTTGGAAACAGAGTCTTGCTAAATTGCTGGGACTGGCTTTGAACCTATCATCCTCTTGTCTCAATCTCCCAAGTACTACGATTACAGGTTTGTGCCACCATGCCCGGCTTCTTTTTTTGTTGTTGTTGTTGTTAGGACTGGGAATGGAACCCCAGGGGCATTCTACCTCTGAGCTATACCTCCAGCCCTATTTTTTATTCTTATTTTGAAACAGGGTTTCACTAAGTTGCAGAGGGCCTCACTAAGTAGCTAAAGCTGGCTGCGAACCCAGATCCTCCTGTCTCAGCCTCCCAAGAACTGGGATTACAAGCGGGTGCCACCACACCTGACTCAGCTTCCTTCTTCTTCTTCTTCTTCTTCTTCTTCTTCTTCTTCTTCTTCTTCTTCTTTTTTCTTGCAGTACTGGGGATGGAACTCAGGGGTAGTCTACCTTCAAGCTACACCCCCAGCCCTATTTTGTATTATTTATTTTGAAACATGGTCTCACTAGGTTGTAGAGAGCCTCACTAACTAGCTGAGGCTGGCCATGAACCCAGGTCCTCCAGTCTCAGCCTCCCAAGTACTGGGATTACAAGCGTGCGCCACCACACCCGACTGGCTTCCTTCTTTTTAAGGAAAATTTAAAATTATATTTTATAGCTGGGCGTGGAGGCTGAGACTGGAGGATCCGGGTTCGCCGCCAGCCTCAGCTACCTAGTGAGGCACTCCGCAACTTAGTGAGACTCGGTTTCAAAATAAAGAATAAAAAATAGGGCTGGGGGTATAGCTCGAAGGTAGAATGCCCCTGAGTTCAATCCCCAGTATTGCAAAATAAAATAAAATTTTATTTTATTTTTTTGGTACTGGGGATTTAACACAGAATCTGAGCTGCACCCCTAGCCCTTTTTATTTATTTGTTTTTATTTTGAAACAGGGTCTTGCTAAATCGCTAAGGCTGCCCTCCAACCTGTGATCCCCCTGTTTCAGCCTCCAAGTACTGGGATTACAGGTTTGTGCCACCAGCCCACTTCTTTACCCCTCCTCTGTGCAAAAGAAAAGAATCAGCAAAATAGGAGTCACATGCCCTCTCTCCCCCAAAGACAAGGTGATTTGAGGATAGGTTCACTGGTTTATTTCTTGGGTGCTTACAAGAGCTTGTGTAAAAACAGCACAGCAACAAAGCAACAGTGGTCTGGGAAAGGAATGCCATACAACACGTTTCAGGAGAGCGGAGTGAAGCGGGGTGGGTTGTGGGGGCAGGGGCTCTGGAAATAGGACTTCAGATCCAGATGTCAGAGCTACAATCGCCCCCCGGGTAGCGGAGCTCATGGGCCAGGGCTGGGCCCAGGGGCTCCTTCCCAAAGTCTACCAGGAAGTTGGGGTTCAACTTCAGCCCCCCCTTTACCGTGTCTACATCGATCTGCAGCATCACGGAGCCTTCCCTGGAGGAAAAGGGGAAGGGGTAAGAAGAGGTGGTCACCCCTCTTCTTGTGAGCATTGGGGTTGGATTTCCGAGGAGGGAGAAGGGTCCCAATGCGCCATCTGTAGATATCCTGAGGTGTAGGTGGGGTTTCTGAGAAATCTCCAGAAAGCTAAATGACCCTGCTGGAAGAGGAGGGCTGGGAAGGAGGGCCTGGGGAGCCTGCTTCTCACCTGATGAGATCAGGGTAAAACTGCTTGTCCCAGGCACTGTACAACGACGTGGTGACGTAGAGACGCTTCCCGTCGAGACTGAGCTGGATCATCTGGGGGCCTCCAGTTACCCGTTTTCCCTTGGGGAAACGGGGCATCAGACCCCAAGGTAACATACAGATCCCAGGAGGGGATGGCAAAGAACACCCAGGCCCCAAGAGCATGCTCACGCGCCCCACCCTCCCTTCTCTAGCGCCGAGGATGGAGAGCAGTTGTCACCTTGACCACCAGGGGCGCCGGCTGGTCCTGGAGCTCCTGGTCCTCCAGCACTTGCACCGGGCCTCCCCTAACGATGCTGCCCCCGAGGAAGATCTGGGCACCGGGACGCAGAGGACAGAGGAGGACAATGGTGAGAGGTGTGGTCACTGCAAAGGAGCAGCCTGCCTTGGTCAGGACCTTCACTCCTCTCAGACACTGGCCTGCCCCCACGGCCTGCCGGCTGCCAATTCGGAGCCTGCTCCGTCCTCCGCCTGCCTTTTTGTTTTCTTGCCCCTCCCTTATCACCCCCCCAGCTGTTTCACACCCTGTGTCCCATTCCCAGACTCTCAGACTCTCTTCTCCTTCTATCTTTCCTCTCCTCTCCTTGTTTGCTAGGGCTCCTACCTGCCCGGTGAGGCGGGGCCTCTGTGGGTCAGAGATGTCATACTGCCGCAGGTCCCCATGCAGCCAGTTGCTGAAGTAGAGGAACCGGTCATCCAGGGACAGCAGGATGTCGGTGATCAAGCCTAGGGGTGGGTGGGGGGTTCGGAAGCTTCAAGGGCTCTTGCCCCCCAGGTCAGGACTCACCCTCCCCATTCAATCTCCTCTAGACACTCACCTGGCATTTCAGGCAGAACCCAGCCCTTCACTTTCTTGGGGGGGATCTGGATCACCTTCTCCACTGACCAGGTACCTCCCTAGATTGGGGAGTGGAGAGGAGGTGAGGAGGCAGAGTCTGGGGTTGGTAGGGAAACAGCAGACACAGTGTGTGTGTGTGTGTGTGTGTGTGTGTGTGTGTGTGTGTGTGTGTGTGTGTGTGTGTTTTACTAGGAATTGAACCCAGGGAGTATTTTACCTCTGAGCTACACCCCAGCACTTTTTATTTTTTTGTCTTGAAACAGGGCCTCACTAGATTGATGAGAGTCTCACTACTTTCTGAGGCTGTCCTCGAACCTGTGATTCTTCTGTCTCAGTCTCCCAAGTACTGGGATTACAGGTAAGTACCATCATGTCTGGTTAAGTTTTTTATTTTGAAACAAGGTCTCATCAAGTGGCTGAGGGTCTCATTTAGTTGCTGAGACTGGCTTCCAACCTGTGATCCTTCTGTCTCATCCTCCTAAGTACTGGGATTACAAACATGCACCACTATGCCCAGCTAGACATGGGTCCTTCCTGCAGGTAGGGTCTGCTTTCATGAAAACCTCCTAAGGCAGCCTCACCACTGTAGTTCCAGTGCCTAGTATAGTGCTTGGTGTCAAAGCTCACTAAATAGTGTTTTGTTTTTGTGGTACTGGGGATTGAACCCAAGGGGCACATACCACTAAGCTACAACACCTTCAATCCTCCTGTCTCAGCCTCTCAAGTAAGTGGGATTAAAAGTATGCACCACGAGCTGGGCGTGGGGGCGCACACGTGAAATCCCAGTACTTGAGAGGCTGAGACAGGAGGATTGCAGGTTCTTGACCAGCCTCAGTTACTTAGTAAGGCCCTCTGCAACTTAGTGAGACCCTATTTCTTTTTTCTTTTTGCAGTACTGGAGATTGAACTCAGGGGCATTCTACCTCCAAGCTCCGAGCTCCACTCCCAGTCCTATTTTTTATTCTTTATTTTGAAACAGGGTCTAAGTTGTGGAGTGCCTCACTAGGTAGCTGAGGCTGGCAGCGAACCCGGATCCTCCAGTTTCAGCCTCTCAAATACTGGGATTACAGCATGTGCCACCATGCCTGGCTGAGACCCTATTTTAAAATAAAGAATAAAAAATAGGGCTGGGAGTGTAGCTCTCAGGTAGAATGCCCTTGGGTTCAATCCCTAGTAACACACACACACACACACACACACACACACACACACACACACACAAGCACCATGTAGCTTTTTTATTTTTTTAAATATATACTGGGGATTAAGCCGGGCGTGGTGGCACACACTTGTAATCCCAGTACTTAGGAGGCTGAAAGCAGAGGATCTGAGTTTGCGGCCAGCCTCAGCTACTTAGTGAGACTCTCCACAACTTAGTGAGACCCTGTTTTAAAATAAAGAATAAAAAATAGGACTGGGGATGTAGCTCAGAGATAGAATGCCCCTGGGTTCAATCTCCAGTACAGGAAAAAAAAAATACTGGGGATCGAACCCAGGGGTATTCTACCTCTGAGTTATACCCCTGTTCTTTTTTTTTTTTTTTTTTTCGGTACTGGGGATTGAACTCAGGGGCATTCTACCTCCGAGCTACGCTCCCAGCCCTATTTTTTATTCTTTATTTTGAAACCGAGTCTCACTAAGTTGCGGAGTGCCTCTCACTAGGTAGCTGAGGCTGGCCTCGAACCCGGATCCTCTGGTCTCAGCCTCCCGAATGCTGGGATTACAAGCGTGCGCCACCACGCCCGGCTCCCCCTGTTCTTTTTATTTTGAAAGTGTCTCACTAAGTTGCTGGGTTCTTGCTAAGTTGCCAAGGCTGGCCTCACCTTATATCTGTGATCTTCCTGTCTCAGTCTCCCAAATCCTGGGATTATAGGCTAAACCTTTATTCTTTATAAATTACCCTGTTTGTGGTAGCCAATTATAGCAACAGAAAACAGACTCAGAGGAGGTGGAAATGAGCCTGGCACTGAGTGAAGAAAGGCAGGGAGTGTAGCCTTAGTTTTGTTCGTGGAGGAGCCTGGGCTGGTGGAACTCAAGGGTCTGGTCACTGACCCCCAGTGGAGGTATGGTGGAGAGGCTGGGAGAGGAAAGACTGAGGCACAGGATACCTCATTCTTGTAGAAGCGCTGGATGTTGGAGCTGAGGGCACAGCCCACAAAGCCCTGGTTAGCGGTTGGGTTGTGCAGGAAGCGGATCTCCAGGGGAATGAGCCCATCCTTCAGAGGCAGGGTCTGGATGATCTCATGGCGCTGCCAGTCCCACACGTGTAAATGGCTCCCATACAGACCTGGGGCAGGGGTGGGCCACAGATGGGCTCAGGATGGGGGGCATGGACCAGGGCAGAAAGTTGAAAATCGGGTTGCAGGGACCAGAGGATGAGCACTCTGCACATCCTATACCAAGAGCCTGAGGTCCACTTGAGGAAAGAAAGAGGGCAGCAGATTTGGAGAGGAGTTGGAGCAGAGAGCAGGGGGTGTGCCTGAGGCCCCTGACACTCCCACCCAGAGAGGGAGTCTCACCTGCGTCCACATCAGCAGGGTTAAAGCCATCTATTACGACATTCGGAGCTGCCCATTCGGTGCTGATCATGACGTTGTGCTGAGGCTGGTACCAGAAGTCATAACCCATCGGGGCGGCACCCCCAGGCCGCTCCCACGACCCCTTTACCTCGAAGGTCTCCCCGTCCAGCAGCACAAATCCTCCTGAGTGGGGAAGGAAGGAGGGTATCAGGCAGAGCATTGAGACTCCTCCACCCAGCTTTTGCCTCTGCTATGTTCAAAAAGCAGATTGCTGTATTTTTTTGTGCATGTGTGGTACTGGGGATTGAACCCAGGGGCATTCTACCTCTGAGCTACATTCCCAGCCCTATTTTTTATTCTTTATTTTGAAACAGGGTCTCACTAAGTTGTGGAAGAGTTCACTAAGTAGCTGAGGCTGGTCAAGAACCTGTGATTCTCCTGTCTCAGCCTCCCAAGTACTGGGATTACAAGCTCACCCCCAGCCTTTATTTTTATTTATTTATTTTTTGCGGTACTGGGGATTGAACTCAGGGGCATTCCACCTCCGAGCAATACCCTCATCCCTATTTTTTATTCTTTATTTTGAAACAGGGTCTCACTAAGTTGCAGGGGGCCTCACTAGGTAGCTGAGGCTGGCCTCGAACCTGTATCCTCCCGTCTCAGCCTCCCAAATGCTGGGATTACAAGTGTGCGCCACCATGCCGGGCTATCCCCAGCCTTTAAAAAAAAATTTTTTTTTGAAACATAGTCTCGCTAAATTGCTGAGGCTGGCCTCAAACCTGTGAACCTCCTGTCTCAGCCTCCCAAGTACTCAGATTACAGGTATACACCACCACACCTGGCTGACCCAGGGGCATTCTACCTCCAAGTTCACCCTCAGCCCTTTTTGTTTCTATTTTATTTTATTTTGGTACTGGAGATTGAACCCAGGGGCATTCTACCTCTGAGCTATGCCCTCAACCCTTTTTATTTCTATTTCAATTTATTTTTGTACTGGGGATTGAACTAAGGGGCATTCTACCTCCAAGCTATACTCCCAGCCCTCTTTATTTTTTGGTACTGGGGATTGAATCTGGGGGCAGTCAACCCCTCAGGTATACCCCTAGTTCTATTTTATTTTGAAATAGGGTCTTGCTATGTGGCTCAGGCTGGCCTTGAACTTCTAATCCTCCCTTCTCAGCCTCCCACATACTGGGGTTACAGGCATGTGCCACCATGTCCGCTGCTGTAGAACTTTTCCTGAGCACACAGTGCCAGCAGGTACCTTTGGCATTGCCCTTGGGGTCTCCCAGGGCGCTGATCATGACTTCCCCGCTGGCCAGGCAGTGGCTGGTGTGCAGGTAGCCTAGGTTGCACTTGGCATGGACCTCCTGGGGCTCCACAACCTGGGGCAGGGTGGGGAACAGCATCAGAACTTGCAAGGTTGGAGGGATCTCTCCTTACCCCTATACCCCTCCCTACCCCTGCTTTATCTATTGACACTGTTCTCTTCCTTCAAATCATTGTCCCAACTCTCCCTGTGGGGATATGGCAAAGATTCATTCTGGTAACTTCTACAGAGAGCATCAAGGAAAGGTCAGGGAGCCTGCTAAGAGCTTTCCAGGCAGAAAGCATGACCTCCTCTCTGTCTGTACTGAAGGCACCCAAGGCCCTGTGAGCCCAATGGCTCCTTCCTCTGGGGCCAGGTCAGGCCAGAACCAACTTTTTAATTTTTATTTTAATATATATATTTATTAATTGGTGCATTGTAATCATACATCTTTGTTAGGTACAAGCTGATAAAGGCATATATGCATGCATTTCTCATTGAACCCAGACACATTCTACCTCCAATGTACATCACCAGACCTTTTTATTTTTATTTTGAAACAGGGTCTTACCAGGTCACTGAGAGTCTCACTATTGCTGAGGCTGGCCTCGAATCTGGTCTCAGCCTCCCAAGAACTGGGATTAGAGCTGAGCGCTACAGTGCCAGGCTTCTAGAATCAATTTTGTATCGCTAGCAACCAGCAGAGAGTGCCTAGCAGAAGAGGGTACTGACCCAAGTGCTGAGAGGAAAGACTGGGGGCTCCACCCAAGGGGAGCCCTGAATTCATAACGGGGTGGGGGAAAATGGCTCCCTCCCTCTCTCAGAGTAAAACCAGAGCCTCTTCCCTGTCCTCTGGTGCCGCCCTGGATGCGACCACAACTACTCATCACGCCTAGCACTCTCCTCTAAAGCCTAGCCCCCCCCCCCCCCCCCGCCAGGCAGCTGGTTCCCGGGGGCTGCAGAGCCCGGGGTGGGGATGAGCTGCAGAGCACGTGCCTTGTGCAGCTTCGGGGCGCGGGGCTCGGAGCCCACGTCCACCACGTAGATGCGGGAGGAGATGAGACTGGGCAGCACCAGCTTGGTGCGCGACTTGGTGCTGTCCCCGAAGCAGCTGCTGCAGGTGTTCCACCCTGAGTGGTGCAGCTCGTCCTTCAGGTAGGGCATGGGCAGTCTGTGGATGACCTAGGATGGAGGAAGGGGTCGCGGGGCGCTCGCCCAGGCCACGCCTCTGGGCGCCCTCAAGAGGTGTCCCCGGGACTCAGTTCGGCTTGGCAGCGCCGCGGTGTAGCGGTGCAGTGAACAGCTTGCGCAACCGCACCCAGGGTGGCCAGCCAAGCGCGAGTTAGGGAAGGGCGGCGCTGGGGTCCGCTCCCGGGGAGGAGTCTCAGGCCCAGGCCAGCCTCACCTGGCTGTACTGGGGAGACTTGGGGTCAACGTCCACGGTGGCCAGGTAATCCGGGGCCTCGGTGCTGGTGTTCCGGTAAATACAGGGCAGGTAGATAATCTCCTCCCGGGGTCCTGGAGGGGGAAGGCAGGCAGTGTGTGGGGGGAGCGGGTAGGGGAAATGGCCGGGCAGCCCTGGGTGGCCCCCACCCTAAAGCCAAGGGCAATTACCTTTCATGGCCTCCAGGGGAGTAGGGTAGCCGGGGCCACAGTCTCCGCATTTCTTCGCTGTGGAAACCAGGGGGCGTGTTGGCCGGAGCCAGCTCTGGGGAATGAAGGCTCCCTCCCCACAGCCAGCAACACACACCAGGTCGCCGGGGCAGCCTGGCTGCCGTCCCAGATCCCTGTCCCAGCCCCATTCCCCCTCCCTCCTTGAGTGTGAAGGTGTGCCGGGGGAGCTGGAGGAACACCTGAAGGAGGCCAGGCACTCCAGCGGCGCCTGGAGAGGCGGGAAGGGCGAGCACAGCCGAGGCAGTGCGGTTCAGTGGTTAGGATGTGGGCGTGGATCCCAACCTCAGCCCACCACCGACTAGCCACAGGGACTTGGGCGAATTACCCAGCCTCGGGTCTCAGTTTCCACTTTGTAAAAAGGGATAAAAGTTACTACAATGGGCTTTTATGAGACGGAAACAAGAGGGTTGAAGCCTATAAACCCTGGCTGTTCTTTGGTTTTTTAAAAATTGAACCCAGAGGCATTCTACCTCGGAGCTACATCCCAGCCCCCCTCCCCCTGTTTTTGTTTTTTTTTTCCCCCTGAAATAGTCTCTGAGTAAATTGCTGAGGCTAGTCTTGAACCTGCAATCCTCCTGTCTCAGCCTCCCAAGTACTGGGATTACAAGCGTGCGCCACCACACCCATCAAGACCCTGCTTCAAAATGAAAAATAAAAAGGGCTAGGGGGTGCCTGGTGTGGTGGCGCACGCTTGTAATCCCAGTACTTGGGAGGCTGAGACAGGAGGATATGGGTTCGTGGCCAGCTCAGCTACTTAGGCTCTCCGCAATTTAGTGAGACCCTGTTTCAAAATAAAGAATAAAAATTAGAACTGGGGGTATAGATCGGAGGTAGAATGCCCCTGGGTTCAATCTCCAGTACCCAAAAAAAAAAAAAAAAATATATATATATATATATATATATGGTTGGGAGTGTAGCTCGGAGGTAGAATGCCCCTGGGTTCAATCCCCGGTACTAGGGAAAACAAAAGGAGGGGGGGTTAGGGGTAGCTGGGTGTGGTGGGTTCAATCCCCAGTACTACACACACACACTAAAAAATTGGGCTGGGGGTGTAGCTCAGAGGTAGAATGCCCCTGGGTTCAATCCCGATACTGCAAATACTGAAAAACAAAACAATAACAAAAAAGTGTCCCTGGCAGGGACTAGGACACTTCCTGCTTTCCTTTTCCGTGATTCGCTCCAGGATTAAATAACAAATCCAGAGGAGGGGCGGGAGGCTGCAGTTCAAGGCCGACACCAGCTGGGTGTCCTCAGGCCAGTTTCTACTTCTCCCGTCACCACAGCTGTAGGGAACAGCGCTCGTGACCTGTGGCAAGAGAGGTCTGGCGATCCCTGGGCCAGAGCCGGCCCCTGGGAAGGACTGCTGCCCGGACCTAGCAGCAGAGTTTGGGGCTGGCCTGAGGAAGAGTTGAAGAACCACCCCGAGGAGACTGCAGCCTGAAAGAAATCCTGGAGTGGAGTTCACAAGACTGGACACCGCCGCCTCCCACTCTGTCCCAGGGCAGCAGGTGAGAAGCCAGGAGCAGCCAGAATCCAGCTTCTACCTGTGCCTGTGACCTGAGCTCAGAACCGCTGAGTGACTTAGGAAACCCAGAGGCTGCAACAGCATTTTATTTTATTTTATTTATTTATTTTTGCGGTACTGGGGATTGAACTCAGGGGCATTCTACCTCCGAGCTACACCCCCAGCCCTAGTTTTTATTCTTTATTTTGAAACCGAGTCTCACTAAGTTGCGGAGTGCCTCACTAGGTAGCTGAGGCTGGCCGCGAACCCGGATCCTCCAGGCTCAGCCTCCCCAATGCTGGGATTACAAGCGTGAGCCACCACGCCTGGCTTGCAGCATTTTAGAGATCAGAAACCTGACTTCAAGTTCCAGATTTTTTTTTTTTTTTTTTAACTGAGGATTGAACCTAGGGGCATTCTACCTCTGAACTACATCCCAGCCCCCTCCCCCGCCCCTTTTTTCTGAAACAGAGTCTTGCTAGGTTGCTGAGAATATCACTTTTTTTTTTTTTCAGTACTGGGGGCTGAACCCAGGGGCATTCTATTTCTGAGCTATACCCCCAGCCCTATTTTTTATTCTTTATTTTGAAACAGGGTTTCACTAAGTTGCAGAGGGCCTCACTAAGTAGCTGAGGCTGGCCACGAACCCAGATCCTCCTGTGTCAGCCTCCCAAGCACTGGGATTACAGGTATGTGCTACCACACCTGGATAGATTTGACACCTGTTCTCTCTACTTTCTCCCCTTCATTTGCCCAAAGGAGGTGATAATAATCATCTTCGTTGTTGTTGTCGTCATCATCATAATCATCATCATCATCATCTACCTATTTTCTAGGAAGGCTTGAAAGTTAAATAAAAACAACATAGTGGCCAGAACTTGGGAGGCTGAGACAGGAGGATCACAGGCTCGAGGACAGCCTCAGCAAATACTGAGACTCTCATCAATCTAGCGAGACCCTGATTCAAAATAAAAATGAAGCCGGGTGTAGTGGCGCACACTTGTAATAACAGCATTTGGGAGGCTGAGACTGGAGGATCTGGGTTCTCGGCCAGCCTCAGCTACCTAGTGAGGCACTCCGCAACTTAGTGAGACCCTGTTTCAAAATAAAGAATAAAAAATAGGGCTGGGGGTATAGCTCGGAGGTAGAATGCTCCTGAGTTCAATCCCCAGTACCGCAAAAATAGTCATAATAATAATAATAATAATAATAAAATAAAAATGAAAAAATAGGACTGGGGGTATAGCTCAGAGGTAGAATGCCCTTCGGTTCTATCCCCAGTGCCACAACAAAACAACTCATAATCACAAGTACTTTCACATACAAGCAAATACAAAACAAAAAGAGAAGTGTGTAGAAATATGGGTAAATAAGACAAAGTATGCAAAAGTCTTTCATAAGACTGGAATTATGATGAAAGCTTGTATAAATATGGGTAGGGCTGTCTGAAGAGGGAGAGCCAGGCAGTGCTCGACACCCTGAGAGAGAGCAGTCAGTGGTAAAAGAGGCAGATCCAGTCCAAAGGACTAAGGCAACTTGTTCTGCTACACAGCTAGGCTTGGCACAGGACGCCTGGGGAAGTGAAGGGGGTTGTTGAACAGAAAGGGAAGGAGATTTACAAACTCCTTCACTGAGACAGAGATACAAAAACTATGCAGCCAAAGAGAGAGAGAGAGAGACAGAGAAGTAGAGGTGCTACCCAGGTGTGTCTGGTCGCACAGCATCTGCCCAGCCCAGGTCTATCCTCCCTAGCATTTCCTAGGGTTGGACCCTGCAGGCTGCTCAGGGGCAGGGAGCATCACCCCTCTTTCTGGGGTACCCTTGAGGTGAACCCAGAGGAAGCCCAAGTGGGTTTTCTTTTCTTTTCTTTTGTATATGGTACTGAGGGGCATTCTACCTGTGAGCGACACCACTGGCTGAGACAGGAGGATCTTCATTTTGAAACAGGGTCTCACTAAGTACCTGAGGCTGGCCATGAATTTGCGATCCTCCTGTCTCAGCCTCCCAAGTACTGGGATTACAAGCATGCGCCACCATGCCCAGCTCAAGTGGGTTTTCTATGCCTGGTCGGTAGCTGAGCATTCTGCCAACCCAGGAAAGGGCCAACTCAGAGGGGACAGGGACCTCGACGCCCACCGTACAAACCTAGACTCCTCACCCAGGAACCCACAGATGGAGGAATATGAGGACTACCGGATTGAGGGGACACTGAAATTGGTCCCCAGCAGGAGAGGTTGGGTTGCTGACTTTCCTCCCAAAGTGACCAGCTGTGTGGAGCAGCTGGAGAGACACCTGGGCACGGAAGGCTTGGGCTCCTTGCTCCCTGGAGCAAGAAACTGGCTGAGGGCTGAAATCAGGATTCTCTCTCTCCTGCAGTGACAGCCAGGAGCATAGGGCTTCCTGAATCCCCTCCCCCACCCCCACGCCCATCAGATTTTCTCAGCTGCACACATCCCTGCTGAACAGTGCTAGGTGGAAACCCAGGTCATAGTCCCTTGCTGTCCTCAACCTTCCTGCCTCAGATCTTTGGCTGAGCTGGGAAATGTGATGTGTGTGTGCGTGCATGTGTGTGAGTGTACATGTGCATGTGCGCACGACCTGCATACACGGTAGGGACAGTGGAGGAGTCCAGCTACCCTCCCCTCACTACCCCTTTGTTTTGGGTCACTTCCTGGGGTGAGGACCCTCCCAGCCTGGGGCATGCAAAGGGATTGTCTGAAGCCTTAAGCCTTACCCATGCTGCTGGCTGGGCTGGAATGTGTCGGTCCGGTAGAGCTGTGTTGGTGTCCCAGGCGGGCTGTGCCAGGGAAGGGGCAAAGGGAGGGAATTTATACAACCAAAGGGGGCGGGACGGGGCGGGGCTGGTGGGCAGGCTACAGTCCAACTGCCTTGCTGAGGGCAGCTGGCCAGGACCTCTCAAGTGGCCTGGAGGCTGGTGATTGCATTACAGTGTGTGTGTGTGTGTGTGTGTGTGTGTGTGTGTGTGTGTGTGCACGTGTACATGCACGTGTGTGTGTGTGTGTGTGTGACCCTGGGCATATGCAAATACGTCTGTGCCTTTACTGGGTGCCTGGGTACCTGAGCGTTTCTGTGTACATGCCTGCATGAGTGTCTATCTGCCTGTGTGTGAATTTGTGCTTGTGATTGTGCGTGTGTGTTAGTATTTGTGTGTGTGATTTATGTATGTCTGTATGTGCCTGTATATGCAGGGGTGTGTTTGTGTGAGTGTGTATGTGCATGCACATGTTCTTGTGACTCTAGATACTGATCTCTGTACTCACAGGTGTCCTTTAGTATTTAGGAGTACCCAGGGTTGTGGGCCTGTCTGTCCCTACTTCTGTACCACGGCCAGCTCTCCTGTAAGATTGTCCTCTTATTCCAGACATCTGTGATTCAGAAGGCACAGTCCAGCTGGGCATGGTGGTACACACCTGTGATTTCAGTACTTGAGAGGCTGAGACAGGAGGATTGCAGGTTCGAGGCCAGCCTCAGCAACTTAGTGAAATCCTGTTTCAAAATAAAAAATAAGCCAGGTGTGGTGGCGCACACTTGTAATCCCAGTTCTTGGGAGGCTGAGACAGGAGGATCGCAGGTTTGCGGGCAGCCTCAGCTACCTAGTGAGGCACTCTGCATCTTAGTGAGACCCTGTTTCAAAGTAAAGAATAAAAATAGGGCTGGGGGTATAGCTTGGAGGTAGAATGCCCCTGAGTTCAATCCCTAGTACCGCAAAAAAAAAAAAAAAAAAAAAAAAAAAAAAAAAAAAAAAAAAAAAAAAAAAAAAAAAAAAAAAAAGTAAAATAAAATAAAGAAAGAAAGAAAGAATGAAAAATAGGGCTGGGGATGTAACTCAGAGGTAGAATGCTCCTGGGTTTCATACCCAGTAGCACACATACACACAAAAAAACCCATTAAAATTAAAAAGATAAAATAAGGCTGGGAGTCTGGCTTCCAGGTAGAACACCCCTGAGTTCAATCCCCAGTACCAAAACAAACAACCCCCCCAAAAGTCACCGTCCTCTGCACCCAGTGACTCCTCAGCCATGTCCTCCTACCACAGCTGCCCCAACAAAGCCAGGTTGAAGGGTCCAGGTTCCCTTTGTCCCAGGACCATCCGTCCGTCCCCCTTGAGCTTTGAAGTAGAAGAAAGTTGGCAGTGCCTGTTATAACCCTCTATTATCCTCATAAACCTCAGGAGGTGAAAGTGCAGCGCCTCCCCCTCATCTCCCAGCCTGGAGCCTGGATGGCCCCCGGGGCTGGATGGCAGGGCCCCACACCAGCCTGGCAGGTGTGCTGGCCCTCACTGGCCCCACACAGTCAGAAACCCCTCAGGGTCTCTGTGTATCCTGCAGGGCATCCTCCAGCTGAAGGAGTCCCTGCCTGCCCAGGGTGGCTGAGCCTGCTGACAGAACATGCCAAGGACAGCGGCCAGTCCAAGAGCTTGCAGCAGGGTTACTCAGAGCAGGGTTAAACCTGGTCTGGTGGCACTAGCCTGTAATCTCAGTACTTGGGAGACTGAGATAGGAGAATTGCAGGTTCAAGGCCAGCCTCAGCAACTTAGTGAGATCCTGTTTCAAAATTAAAAAAAAAAAAGCCAAGTGTGGTGGCACATGCTTGTAATCCCAATACTTGGGAGGCTGAGACCGGAAGATCCGGGTTTGTGGCCAGCCTCAACTACTTAGTGAGGCCCTCTACAACTTAGTGAGACCCTGTTTCTTTTTTTTTTTTTTTTCTTTTTCTTGTGGTACTGGGGATTGAACTCAGGGGCATTTTACCTCCGAGCTATACCCCCAGCCCTATTTTTCATTCTTTATTTTGAAACCGGGTCTCACTAAGTTGCGGAGTGCCTCACTAGGTAGCTGAGGCTGGCCATGAACCCGGATCCTCCGGTCTTAGCCTCCCGAATGCTAGGATTACAAGCGTGCGCCACCACACCCGGCACGAGACCCTGTTTCAAACTAAAGAAAAAAAAAAAAAAAAGGGCTTGGAGGTAGAATGCTCCTGGGTTCCATCCCTAGTACCACAAAATAAATAAATAAATAAAAATAAAAA
>PVLC010038754.1:0-14569 GCA_004027655.1 Graphiurus murinus | reverse complement strand
ACGCTTGTAATCCCAGCATTCGGGAGGCTGAGACCGGAGGATCCGGGTTCGCGGCCAGCCTCAGATACCTAGTGAGGCACTCCGCAACTTAGTGAGACTCGGTTTCAAAATAAAGAATAAAAAATAGGGCTGGGGGTGTAGCTCGGAGGTAGAATGCCCCTGAGTTCAATCCCCAGTACCGCAAAAAAAAAAAAAAAAAAAAAAAAAAAAAAAAAATAGGGCTGGGGTTGTAGCTCAGAGGTAGAATGCCCCTAGGCTCTATCCCCAGTACCACAAAAAAAAAAAGAAAAAATTTTTTTTCTTCTCCATTAGACGGGCACATGCTTTAGAGGATGCTCTCAAGACACAGTTCTCCTCAGCTCCACTCCACGCCCGCCAATCAACCTTGTGTGGTCGAGCACACATTGCTGCATCCATCTCTTCAACACAACATGAAACCAAAGTCCCTGGATCATTTTGTTTGGGGGGGTCTCTCATCAGTGTGCCCCATTTCTCAAAATGTTCTCAAACTATCATCTGTCCTTTCAAAGCTCAGTCCACCAATAAAGTTTCCTCAACTGCTCTGGTTCCTTTGGATCATAGTCCTCCTTTTCACGGCAGCGGCGAGGGCGACGGCCAGAGTCCAGCTGGGGCAACCAGGTGGTGGTTTTACCTCCAGTTTGAGACCGGACCTGCCTCTTCCAACTCCTTTAGTATGAAACCGAGAGGAAGAGGCGGGGCCAGTTGTCATGTCAGAATTTTTTTTTTTTTTTGTGGTACTGGGGATTGAACCCAGACATATTCTACCTCCAAGCTACACCCCTAGCCTGATTTTTTATTCTTTATTTTGAAACAGGGTCTCACTAAGTTGCGGAGTGCCTCACTAAGTAGCTGAGGCTGGCGGGGAACCTGGATCCTCTGGTCTCAGCCTCCCAAGTACTGGGATTACAAGCATGCACCATCACGCCTGTCTTCAGAAAATACTTTTTAACATCTTATTTTAATTATACCACAGTCTTTTAAGGAAATAAAAGGGAGGGGTTATTTTGCAAAGATCATTCTGAATACCAAGACAATTCAATGGAGAGAGAACAATCTTCCGTGTGTGTGTGTGTGTGTGTGTGTGTGTGTGTGTGTGTGTTGTTGGGGATTGAACCCAGGGGCATTCTACTTCTGAGCTATATCCTCAGCCCTATTTTATTTTGAAACAGGGTCTTACTAAGTTGCTGAAGCTGACTTCAAACCTGTGATCATCTTGTCTCACCCTCCCAAATACTGAGATTACAAATGTGTGCCACACCACACCTGGCTTGAGAACAGTTATTTCAACAAACAGTACTAGAACAACTAGCTATCCACATGCAAAAGAAGAAAGTTAGATCTTTTCTTCAAAAGATATACAAAAGTTAATTCAAAATGGATTATATTCCTAAATGCTAAATATAAGCACGAAAACTAAAAACTTTTAGAGTAAAATGCAGGAATGCATCGTAGTGACTTTCAGTTAGCAAAGCCTTCTTAGGACAAAAGAAAAAACTGGTAAATTGGACTTCATCAGACTAAATTTTTGTAGCTGGGCACAGTGGCGCACGCTTGTGATTCCAGTACTTGGGAGGCTGAGACAGGAGGATACGGGTTTGCAGCCAGCCTCAGCTACTTAGTGAGGCCCTCTGCAACTTAGTGAGACCTTGTTTCAAAATAAGGAATAAAAAATAGGGCTGGGGAAGCTGGGTATGGTGGCACACGCTTGTAATCTCAGTACTTGGGAAGCTGAGACAGGAGGATCACAGGTTCACGGCCAGCCTCAGCTACTTAGGCTCTCTGCAACTTAGTGAGACCCTGTTTCAAAATAAAGAATAAAAAATAGGGCTGAGAGTATAACTTTGAAGTAGAATGCCCTGGGTTCAACTCCAGGACCACAAAAATAAAAGAAAGGGCTGTGGATGTAGCTCAGAGATAGACTGCCCCTGGGTTCAGTCTCCAGTACCCCCCCCCCAAAAAAAAGACATGCAAATTAAAAGTATAGTGAAGTACTACACATAACTATCAGAAACCACATAAACCACTACCATATGATGTAACAATTATACTTCTAGACATTTAATCCAGAGAAATGTAAAACAAACTTGTACACAATACTCATAGTAGCTTTATTCATAATAGCCAGGAACTGGAAAAAGACCAGATATCTTTTAACAGGTATATAGTTAAACTTAGCACATATATACCATGGACTACTATTCAATAATAAATAGGAACAAAGTTTTTTCTTCATTAAGCTCCTTTTATCTACCTGTGCACCTCCACGCCCGGCTAGATAAAAAGGGACAAAGTTTTAATACATGTGACAACCTGTATGACAATCCTGAAATGACTAATGACTATATAAAAAAGCTAATCATAAATGATTACATACCATGTTATTTTATTTATATAATTTTTTTTCTCTGCTACACTGCCCGTGAACCCAGATCCTCCGGTCTCAGCCTCCCAAGTACGGGGATTGCAAGTGTGCACCACCACGCCTGGCTCCTCCTCCTTTTAAAGTTCAAAAACAGTCAATGTGGTACTCCCCTCCCACTGAGCTGCACCCCCAGCCCTTTTTTAATTTTTATTTATTTATTTATTTTATTTATCTTTTTTTGCAGTACTGGGGATTGAACTCAGGGGCATTCTACCTCCAAGCTATACCTCCAGCCCCATTTTTTATTCTTTATTTTGAAACAAGGTCTAAGTTGCGGAGTGCCTTGGATCCTCCTGTGTCAGCCTCCCAAATGCTGGGATTACAAGCGTGCACCACCATGCCCGGCTTAGTATGTAATTTTGATAAAGGACTTGTTCCTTCCTTTTGCCCTTGTAGATCTACTCTCCACTCTATTCAAGAGCTCAACCTCTACAGAGTTCTTCCTCACAAGTTATCTGATAGATTTGGCCGATGAGAGATACTGGAGGAAATCAGAGTTCATATGATCTTCACCCCTCCCCAGCTGGGCCACAGCTTGGCTGTAACTGTATTCCTCCACTAACAGCCACAGCTCCTGGCTGGTAGCCCTATGCTTAGCCGCTGGTCTTGCTGGGTCTCTTCAGAGTTAAGAGTGGCAACAGTTTTTGGCAGTTGCTAACTCCAGGATGCTTCACTATCCCTTGCTTGTTCCCTTTAACTTTGTCCATGCCTTTGTAGACAGTCTTCTCCTTAAACTTTCCTCAGCCATCCTTGGATGTGTCACCTATTTTATGCCAGAACACTGATGTATATGCCAAGAAGAAAATCTGAAATGCTAGACTAGAAAACAAACAGGGTCACTTCCCATTTAGAATTGTTCAGTTAGAGCTATGGGAAAATACAGTGTGCTCTTAAAATAAAAGCTGGGTAAGCTGGGCATAGTGGCCCACGCTTGTAATCCTAGTACTTGGGAGGCTGAGACAGGAGGATGGGGTTTGTGGCCAGCCTCAGCTACTTAGTGAGGCTCTCTGCAACTTAGTGAGACTCTGTTTCAAAATAAAGAACAAAAAATAGGACTGGGGGCATAGCCCAGAGGTAGAATGCCCCTGGGTTCAATCACCAGTACCATAAATAAATAAGTAAGTAAATAAATAAATGCTGGGTAATTAAAAAAATCTCTTTTCAAAGCAGTAAAGAATAAGGCGTTGGTGGTACACGCTGTAATCTCAGCATTTGGGAGGCTGAGACAGGAGGATCACAGGTTTGCAGCCAGCCTCAGCAACTTAGTGAGACCCTGTTTCAAAATAAAAAATAAAAAATTGGGCTGGGGGTGTAGCGTGGAGGTAGAATGCCCCTGAGTTCAATCCCCAGTTCTGCAAAAAAAAAAAAAAAGAGTATGTCCTTGAGCCAGGCATGGTGGCATGGTGGCACACACCTGCAATCTCAGTACTTGGGAGGCTGAGACAGGAGGATCACAAATTCAAAGCCAGCCTCAGCAACTTAGTGAGACCTTGTTTCCAAATACAAAATAAAATAGGGCTGGAGGTGTAACTCCAAGGTAGAATGCCCCTGGGTTCAATCCTGAGCAACACACAAACACACACAGGAATATGGTCTTGCCCAAAAAGAATTCTAGCCTCTGTCCAAGTTCCTAGTAGATAACTTCCAACCTCAGTAATGAGTGACTATGTTGTTCATGGTGAGTCCCGTGGACCACACCTGCAGTTTATACTAACAAGGTGACTCATGGGGGTCCCCAGGAACAACATGGTACCAGCTCAGCCTCTTGTATACAAAGTGCTGGAGGCTGAGTTCAACCACATATATAATCATGCCTATGTAATAAAATTTCAATTAAAAAAATCTGGCTGGGTGCTCGCTTCGGCAGCACATACACTAAAATTGGAACGATGCAGAGAAGATTAGCATGGCCCCTGTGCAAGGATGACACACAAATTCGTGAAGCATTCCATATTTTTCGATCACTAAACTGAACTTGAGAAGGAGGGAGGCCGAGGGAGTGGGGTGGGAATTAGGGAAGTGTTAAATGAGAAACGTGTGTATGTATGCCTTTACCAGCTTGTATCTAACAAAGATGTATGATTACAATGCACCAATTAAAAAAAAAATCTGGCTGGGCATGGTGGCACATATCTATAATCCCAGAACTTAAGAGGCCAGCCTCAGCCAACTTAGCAAGACCCCATCTCAAAATAAAAAATAAAATAGGGCTGGGGATGTAGCTCAGAGGTAGGATGCCCCTTGGTTCAGCCTCTAGTACCAGAATGCTGAAGGCCAAGTGAGTGCCAGGACTGGCAATGACCCATGCATAATGTTATACATCAATTCCAAGAGGGTAACATGTCCTGAGGACAACACAAGCTTCCCATTTGGAACCCTCCTAGATTCTGCTCTGTACCTCTCAGCTAACCTTCATCTTTACCCTATAGTATATTATAATAGTGAATATAATAAGTTTCAGTGCGCTCTGGGAGTCTTTCTAGAAAATTATTAAAACTGAGTGTAGGCCGGGCGTGGTGGCGCACACTTGTTATCCCAGCATTTGGGAGGCTGAGACCGGAGGATCCGGGTTTGTGGCCAGCCTCAGATACCTAGTGAGGCACTCCGCAACTTAGTGAGACCTTGTTTCAAAATAAAGAATAAAAAATAGGGCTGGGGGTGTAGCTCGGAGGTAGAATGCCCCTGAGTTCAATCCCCAGTACCGCAAAAAACAAAAAACAACAACAACAACAAAAAAACCTGAGTGTAGTTTTGGGAAACCTCTGAACTTGCCATTGGAGTGAGAAGGGAGAACAGTGTTTTTTTGTGTGTGTGCGGTACTGGAGATTGAAACCAGGGGCATCATTCTACCTCTGAGCTACACCCCTAGTCCTATTTTTTATTGTTTTATTTTGAAATAGGGTCTCACTAAGTTGTGAGAGCTTCAATAAGTAGCTGATGCTGGCCACAAACCCAGACCTTCCAGTCTGTTTTCCAAGTACTGGGATTACAAGCATGGGCCACCCCGCTCAGCTGGGAGGACAGTCTTGTTTAGATTTTTTGTCTAACTTTATAGTTGGACCCTAACTACTTGCAGTTGATATAAAAAGTCTTAGGCAGACTTAGCAGTCTAGAAGACTGTGCCCTTAACCTCATGGTTTGGTTAATTCCAGGTCAAAGCTCAAAAAAAATAAGTATCAAAAGGTATAAATTTAGATTAATTTGCAAAATAATTTTCCTGCATTTAAATAACTTAAATTCATTTGCATTTATAAAATTTAAATTCTTCTACTTACCTGAGGGTCTACTAACCACCCATGATACAAGGGAATATCAAGAAGATCAAATACTATGCATTCTGGCGTGTATTCAAACACTCGAACACCAGTGAATCTCACATTTACATCCAGGCCTGTCTGTAGTTTGTGCAAAATTGCCATAGCATCACTCATATTCTGAAAAAAAAAGGGGGGGGGAGTATAGTTCAGAAAAATCAAAATAAGAACAACAACAAGAAAGCCAGGTGTGGTGGCACATTCCTGTAATCCTAGCTACTCAGCAGGCTGAAGCAGGAGAACTGCTTGCATCCTGAAGCTCAAGACCAGACTAGGCAACATACAATCCTGTCTCTTAAAAATAATATTTTTAGCCAGGCATGGTGGTACTCACCTGTAATTCCAGTATTTGGGAGGCTAGGACAGGAAAATCACACATTTGAGGCCAGCCTCAACAACTGAGCAAGGTCCTCAGCAATTTAGTGAGACCTTGTTTCAAAATAAAAGATTAAAAACAGGGCTAGAAGCCGGGCATGGTGGAACATGCTTGTAATCCCAGTATTTGGGAGGCTGAGACAGGAGGATCTGGGTTTTCGGCCAGCCTCAGCTACCTAGTGAGGCACTTCACAACTTATCAAGACCCAGTTTCAAATAAAAAATAGGGGTGGGGGTGTAGCTGGGAGGTAGAATGCCCCTGAGTTCAATCCCCAGTACCACCCCCCCAAAAAAAAAAAACAGGGCTAGAGAGCCGGGCGTGGTGGTACACGCTTGTAATCCCAGCATTTGGGAGGCTGAGACTGGAGGATTAGGGTTCGAGGATAGCCTCAGCTGCTTAGTGAGACCCTGTTTCAAAATAAAGAATAAAAACTAGGGCTGGGGCTGTAGTGCGGAGGTAGAATGCCCCTGGGTTCCATTCCCAGTACTGCAAAAACAACAACAACAAAAAAAACAGGGCTGGAGGTAGAATGCCCCTGGGTTTAATCTCGTGTGTGTGTGTGTGTGTGTGTGTGCGCGCGCGCGCGCGCGCGCTCGCGTGTATGTGTATTTTTGTTTTTCCCCAGTGGTACTAGGGATGGAACCCAGGGCATTCTACCTCAAAGCTATATCCTCAGCCCTATTTTTTAGTCTTTATTTTGAAACAGGGTCTCACTAAGTTGCAGAGGACCTCACTAAGTAGCAGAGGTTGGCCATGAACCCATATCCTCCAGTCTCAGCCTCTCAAGTACCAGGATTACAAGTGTGTGCCACCAAGCCCGGCTATATATATATATATATATATATTTTTTTTTTTTTAAACTAAATTTTCCACTTTATCCAATTTATTCATCTTTTCAACAGATTTTATTATTAAGTACCTATTATATGGCAGACACTAATATGAATTCAAAACATACAATGGTGAATAAAATAAACTTTTGGTTCTCATGTAACTAACTTTCTACTGTGAGAAACAAGCATATAAATACATAATACTGTGTCAAGCATTAATAAGAAAAATGAGCAGGACAGAGTTGTACAGAGTGGAAGTGGTGAGAGATCTATTTTAGATTTGGAAGTCTGAGGTCAGAAGTTTCTAAAGTCAGCTGGGCATAGTGGCACATGCTTATAATCCCAGTACTTGGGAGGCTGAGACCAGAGGATCCAGGTTCGTGGACAGAGTCAGCTACTTAGTGAGGCTCTCTGCAACTTAGTGAGACCCTGTTTCAAAATAAAGAATAAAAAATAGGACTAGGGGTGTAGCTTGGAGGTAGAATGCCCCTCAGTTCAATCCCCAGTTCGGAAAAAAAAAAAGAAGTTTCTAAAGTCTGCCAAGCTTGGTGGCCCACACCTAAATCCCAGCTACTTTTTAGGCTGAGGCAGTCAGATCACAAGTTCAAGGCCAGCATGGGCAACATAGTGAAAATGTGTCTCAAAAGAAAAATAAAAAGAGCTGGGGATATAGCTCAGTGATAGAGCACTTATCTAGCATGCTCAAGGCCCTGGATTCAATGCCTAGTACTTCCAAAAAAAAAAAGTTTCTTTTTTTGCAGTAGTGGGGATTGAACCCAGGGGCATTCTACCTCTGAGTTTTATCCCCAGCCCTATTTTTTATTCTTTATTTTGAAACAGGGTCTCATTAAGTTGTGGAGTGCCTCACTAGGTAGCTGAGGCTCGCAAAGAATCCAGATCCTCAGGTCTCAGTCTCCCAAATGCTGGGATTACAAGTGTGCGCCACCATCCACCATGCCTGGCTTTAAAAAAAAAAAGTTTCTAAGGTCAAAGAGGAAGGCCTCTCCAACACCCAACTTCTGGGTATATATTCAAAACAATTGTAAGATCAATCTTGAAAAGATACTTACAGGTGGTGCAGGTGGTTTAGGTCTGTAATCCCAGTTACTCAGGAGGTTAGGGTAAAGACAGGAGAGTTATAAGTTCAAGGCTAGTCTGGGCAACTTAGGGAGACCCTTCCTCAAAATAAAATAAAAAGGGCTGAGGATGTAGCTCAGTGGTAGAGCATTTCCCTAGCATCTGTGAGGCCATGGGTTCAATCCCTAGTACCACAATGATTGAATAAATGAATAGAAGACCCATGTTTATTATATAACAATCAAGAAGTGGAAGTAACCCAAACATCCATCGGCAGATGATCAGGTAAAGAAAATGTGATATATACAATGCAATATTAGTGAGCCTTTAAAAAAAAAAATAAGGAAATCCTGTTACATGCTCTAACATGGAAGAACCTTGAGGACCTAATGCTGTATGAAATAAGCTAGTCACAAAAACATGAACACTTTATGATTTTGCTTATGATGGGATAGAGTAGTCAAAAATCAGAAAAGTAGATGGTCATTCCCAGGGAATTGAGGGGAATAAGAAATGGGGAGTTGTTCAATGGGTAATGAATTTCAGTTTCACTAGATGAAAAAGTTCTAGATATCTGTCATACAACACTGTGAACATAATTAGCACTATTAGACTGTACAATTAAAAATGATTAGCAGCTGGGCGAAGTGTTGCATGCCTATAATCCTAGTACTTGGGAGGCTAAAACCAGAGGATTGCAGGTTCAAGGACTGCTTCAGCAACTTAGCAAGGTCCTCAGCAACCTAGTAAGACCCTCTTTCAAAAACCAAAGAATAAAATTTAGAGAATAGGGATGCCGGGCATGGTGGCGCACGCTTGTAGTCCCTGTACTTGGGAGGCTGAGACAGAATTGGAGGTTTGAGGACAGCTTTAGCAAGTAGTGAGACTCTCGTCAACCTAGGGAGACCCTGTTTCCAAATAAGAAATAAAATTGGACTGGGCGTGTAGCTCAAAGGTAGAATGCCACTGGGTTCAATCCCTAGTACCAAAAATATAAAAAGGGCTAGGAATGTAGCTTGGAGGTAGAATGCCCAGGTTACTGGGTTCAATCCCCAGTAACACACACACACACACACACACACACACACACACACACACGTAAACACACACACACACACACACAACAGAAATGAGCAATCAAGCCATGAAAGACAGACATGCAGGAAACTTAAATGCATTTTACTAAGTGAAAGAAGCCAGTCTGAAAAGGCTACAAACTAGGATTCCAAAAGACACTCTGAAAATGGCAAATCTACAGAGATATAGTAAAGATCAGTGGTTGGCAAGGATTAGGGACAGGTTTAGGATAAACAGAGCACAGATGATTTGGGGGACAGTAAACTATAATGATGATACATGTCATACATTTGGCAAAATCCATAGAATGTATAATACCTAGAGTGAGCCCTAATGCAAATATGAACTTTGGGTGATAATGATAGATCACCAACATAACAAATATACAACTCTGGCGTGGGGTGTTAATAGTTGGGGAAGTTATATATGTTGGGTGAGGAGTAAATTCCCTTTTCCACACTCAGTTAACTGTACCTAAAACAGCTCAAATTAAAATAGAAGAGGAGCCGGGTGTGGTGGCGCACGCTTGTAATCCCAGTACTTGGGAGGCTGAGACCGGAGGATCCGGGTTCACAGCCAGTCTCAGCTACTTAGTGAGACCCTCTGCAACTTATTGAGAACCTGTTTCAAAATAAAGAATAAAAAATTGGGCTGGAGGTGTAGCTTGGAGGTAGAATGCCCTTGGGTTTCATCCCCAGTACCATGAAAAAAAAAAAAAAAAAAAGAAGAGGAAAACAGGAAGGTCTCTTTAAAAATGATACTTCAAGTACATGCCTGTAATCCCAGTACTTGGGAGGCTGAGACAGAAGGATTGCAGGTTTGAGGACAGCCTCAGCAAGTAGTGAGACTCTAGTCAACCTACCCAGACCCTGTTTCCAAACAAAAAACAAAAAAAAAAACAGGGCTGGGATGTAGCCCAGATATAGAATGCCTCTGGGTTTCACCTCCACTACCACAAAAAAAGAAAAAAAAAAAAAGAGAGAGAGAGAGATACTTGAATGTCAACCAAAGTGAATAGCCTTGGCAAACCTTGACACAAGAGTATCCCAGAAAAAGTTGACATAAGTATAAACTCTGATGCAGAAAAGACTTGATTGCAGCATCCATGGAACTGCAATGTGTCCAGTATGGCTAGACTGAAATAAATGAAGTGGAAAGTTGTAGAAGAAAAGTCTGAAAGATAGGAAGAGAGGGTGGATTACAGTTTTTTTTGTTTGTTTGTTTGTTTTGTTTTTTTGCGGTACTGGGTATTGAACCCAGGGGCATTCTACCTCCGAGCTACACCCCCAACCCTATTTTTTATTCTTTATTTTGAAACAGGGTCTCACTAAGTTGTAGAGTGCCTCACTAGGTAGCTGAGGCTGACCTCAAACCCGGATCCTCCTGTCTCAGCCTCCCAAATGCTGGGATTACAAGCATGCGCCACCACGCCCAGTTTGGATTACAGTTTTATGGGACAAATTAAGGAGACATTCTGTCCACATCAGTACTCTCAATAAACCTGGTCACTAAGCCCGTAATGAAGACCATTGTAAAACATGTTTTTCTAAATTGTGTGTGTGTGTGTGTGTGTGTGTGTGTGTGTATGTGTGTGTGTGTACTTGGGATTGACCTCATAGGCTTTCTACCTCCAAGCAATACTCCCTCCCAGCACAATTTAATTAATTAATTAATTTATTTATTTATTTATTTATTTATTTATTTAGGTACTGGGGATTGAACCCAGGGGCACTCTACCTCTGAGCTACACCTCCAGCCCTATTTTTCTTATTCTCTATTTTGAAAGTGTGTCACTAAGTTGGGAGGGCCTCACTAAGTAGCTAAGGCTGACAGCGAACCTGCAATCCTCCTGTCTCAGCCTCCCAAGTACTGGGATTATAAATGTGCACTACCATGCCCGGCTTACTATTTTATTTATTTTTATATTTTTATATTTATTTATTTATGGTATTGGGGATTGAACTCAGGGGCATTCTACCTCCAAGCTATACCCCCAGCCCTATTTTTTTTTCTTTATTTTGAAACAGGGTCTCAGTAAATTGTGGAGTCCCTCACTTGGTAGCTGAGGCTAGCCACGAACCTGGATCCTCCTGTCTCAGCCTCCCAAATGCTGGGATTACAAGCATGTGCCACCATGCCCGGCATTACTTTTTTATTTTGAAGCAGAGTCTTGCTAAGTTGCTGAGGTTAGTCTCCAGCCTGTGATCCTCCTGTCCCTTCCAAGTACTGGGATTATAGGCATGAGCCACCACACCCCACTTGTTTTTCTAAATATTTTAACAGACTAAATATAGAAATACTTATAGATGACATATTTGACAGAATTAAAAGTACATAAAATTTAACAAACGTTTACAGAATCTCTACTGCTCATCAGATACTATGCTAGATACTAAAGATATAAAATAGGAAGCAAGCCAGGTGTAGTGGTACACACCTGTAATCCCAGTACTACGGAAGTGGAGACTGGAGGATGGCAAGTTTGAGGACAGTCTCAGCAACTTAATGAGACTTTGTTTCAAAATTTAAAAAAAAAAATTTTTTAAAGGGCTGGGAATATAGCTCAAAGGTAGAATGCCCCTGGGTTCAATCCCTAGTACCACAAAAATAAAATAAGCACTTAAGTTATATAAAATAGGATTAAAGTCTACTAGAGGGGCTTATACTAGAAGCGGTAAATATGAAATAAATCCTCATATTAAAACTGGGGCTGGAGCCGGGCATGGTGGAACACGCTTGTAATCCCAGCATTTGGCAGGCTGAGACTGGAGGATCTGGGTTTGCGGCCAGCCTCAGCTACCTAGTGAGGCCCTCCGAAACTTAGTGAGACCCTGTTTCAAAATAAAGAATAAAAAATAGGGTTGGGGGTATAACTCGGAGGTAGAATGCCCCTGGGTTCAATCCCCAGTACTGCCAAAAAAAAAAAAAAAAACCAACTGGGACTGTTGAGTGCATTACAAGTGCATGCTTGTAATACCAGTGTATTTGAGAGGCTGAGACTGTTCACCGCCAGTCTCAGCTACTTTTTTGTGTGTGTGTGTGTGTGTGTGTGTGTGTGTGTGTGGTATTAGGGATTGAACTCAGGGGCGTTCTACCTCCAAGCTATACCCCCAACCCTATTTTTTTATTCTTTATTTTGAAACCGGGTCTCACTAAGTTGCGGAGTGCCTCACTAGGTAGCTGAGGTTGGCCGCAAACCCGGATCCTCCGATCTCAGCCTCCCGAATGTTGGGATTACAAGCGTGAGCCACCACGCCCGGCTTTAGTCTCAGCTACTTAATGAGTTCCTCCGCAACTTAGTGAGACTCTGTTTCAAAATAAAGAATTAAACTGGACTATCTTAAAAAGACAATTTAGGTGATACAAAGTTCTATTTTACCAAATATTATAAAATTCCACCCTAAGAAATTGTACAGACTGAAAACAAACTATTCAAATGTTCTAAACTCACGAATGATACATTTCTAAGTAGGATTACACTGTTATACAATCTTTGATCTTGTCAATTTTATCTCTTCATAACATATATGTTACCCCAAAACATGTTTTCTCAGCCTTCCCAAAAGTTGAATCTTAAAACACTCAAATTTTTTCCCTTATGTGTTGTAAAAGTTTCTAAAGCCACAACAATGATGAATCTGGAAAAATGGTAACAACAGTGAGCAATCTAAAGATTATAGTTCTAGTAGCCGGGCGTGGTGGTGCACGCTTGTAATCCCAGCATTTGGGAGGCTGAAACTGGAGGATCCGGGTTCTCGGCCAGCCTCAGCTACTTAGTGAGGCACTCCACAACTTAGTGAGACCCTGTTTCAAAATAAAGAATAAAAAATAGGATTGCCCCTGGGTTCAATCCCCAGTACCGCAAAAAAAAAAAAAAAAAAAAAAAAAAAAGAGAAAAATGCATGTATATTCATAACAAAATTCTATATTTTAATATGATAAAAATCATGTTTATTACCTGTTCATAATTTAAACGTTGAATTTCTGAAATTTCTTTTGGCTTTGCATCAAGCATGTAATCTCCTGTAAAAAGAAATTGTGAAATTGTCTTTTTAAATGTAACTTTGTTTGTAAAATGAATAGATTTTAATTATAAAATTTTAAACACTGGAACAATGGATGACATATATAGTTGACCCTACAATTCCACACAAAGACAATCAATAACTGCCTGCTATTCTTACATATTTTTCTATTTACTTATTTATTTACTTAATTATTTTTGTGGTACTAGGTATTCTACCTCCCAGCTACACCCCCAGCTCTATTTTTTATTTTGAAACAGGGCCTCATTAGGTTGCAGAATGCCTCACTAAATAGCTGAGGCTGGCGATGAACCTGTGATCATCTTGTCTCAGCCTCCCAAGTCAATGTATTTATTAAAATGCTTTTGAATTTTATCTTCAGTTTTACATCATATTTGAACATCTTTCTAAGTTACTACAGTTAAAGCTCATAAAGATTATACTAACTTTCAATGTTATCAACAATATAGTTATTTTCCCAAGTACCTCGCCAACAATAATGTTACCTCACCAACAATGACCCTCACCAACTAGGTCTTAGCAAGACCTTGTTTCAAACATTCATTATTATGAATGAAATATTTATGAAATATTTATATATAAATATGAAATATTTATGGCTCTGAAAAACCAGTTTTGTTTTTGCATTTAAAAAAAAAACTGAGCCGGGCGTGGTGGCGCACGCTTGTAATCCCAGCATTCGGGAGGCTGAGACGGAGGATCCAGGTTCGCGGCCAGCCTCAGCTGCTTAGTGAGGCACACTGCAACTTAGTGAGACCCGGTTTCAAAATAAAGAATAAAAAAAAAAATAGGGCTGGGGGTATAGCTCGGAGGTAAAATGCCCCTGAGTTCCATCCCCAGTACCGCAAAAAAAAAAAAATAATAAAAAAAAATAAAAAAAAACTGTACGTACTTAACAAAGATGTATGCTATATTGCACGAATTACTACAATAAAAAATTTAAAAAAAATAAGATAAAAAAAATAAAATAAAATTAAAAAAAACTGTAGCCGGGGGTGGTGGCGCACGCTTGTAATCCCAGCATTCGGAAGGCTGAGACCGGAGGATCCGGGTTCGCGGCCAGCCTCAGCTACCTAGTGAGGCACTCCGCAACTAAGTGAGACTCGGTTTCAAAAATAAAGAATAAAAAAAAAAAAATAGGGCTGGGGGAGTAGCTCAGAGGTAAAATGCCCCTGAGTTCAATCCCCAGTACCGCAACAAACAAACTGATATGGGAAGGAACAGCCAGAGCCATAGAAATATTATTAGTTAGGAATTTAGACTTAGGATAGAAGGGAAGAGAATCCCGCTCCCTCCCCCACCACTGCCAGGTGCTGACCCTGACAGAGAGAGTAACCAGACAAGGCTGTAAATCAGGCCCTTTTCCTTATGCATATCAAAGACAAGAGCAGCTAGGATGGTAA
>PVLC010038753.1:0-14592 GCA_004027655.1 Graphiurus murinus | reverse complement strand
TTTTGGCGTTAAGAAGTGGGAATGTGAAGTTATCTCGAACGATAACAAAGCCACTTTTATCAAAGAGCTGAAGCTGCGCGTGCCGGACGGCGACGCGGTTCCGTTCCGCGCAGGCGGGTATATTCAGATCGAATGTCCATCGCACAAGGTCGCTTATGCTGACTTTGACGTTCCGGATGAGTATCGCGGCGATTGGGATAAATTTAATCTCTTCCGCTATGTCTCGGATGTAAAAGAGCCTACGTTACGCGCCTACTCCATGGCTAACTATCCGGAAGAGAGGGGCATCATCATGCTCAACGTGCGTATCGCAACCCCGCCGCCGCAGGTACCTGATGCGCCTCCGGGAATTATGTCTTCCTACATCTGGTCGTTGAAGCCGGGCGATAAAGTGACGATTTCCGGGCCGTTTGGGGAATTTTTTGCCAAAGAAACGGACGCTGAAATGGTCTTTATCGGCGGCGGAGCCGGAATGGCGCCGATGCGCTCGCATATTTTTGATCAGCTTAAGCGCCTGCACAGTAAGCGTAAAATCAGCTTCTGGTACGGCGCGCGCTCTCTGCGAGAAATGTTCTATGATGACGAATTCGAGCAGCTGGCACGTGAAAATCCGAACTTTACCTTCCACGTGGCGCTCTCCGATCCGCAGCCTGAAGATAACTGGACCGGTCATACCGGCTTTATTCACAATGTCCTGTATGAAAACTATCTGCGCGATCACCCGGCGCCGGAAGATTGTGAATTCTATATGTGCGGGCCGCCGGTGATGAACGCCGCGGTCATCAAAATGCTGAAAGATCTCGGCGTTGAGGATGAAAACATCATGCTCGACGATTTTGGAGGCTAATGATGCTGACGGTATTTGTCGCGACCTTTGTGATTTTCGCGCTGGTTATTCTGGGAATGTCGCTCGGGTATCTGATCAAGCGAAAAACTATCCAGGGCAGCTGCGGGGGGATCTCATCGCTGGGTCTGGAAAAGGTCTGCGACTGCCCTGAGCCCTGCGATGCGCGTAAAAAACGCATGGCACGCGAAGCGCAGCGCAATCAGGATCGCATCATTTAACTAGCAGGCCGCACCATGCGGCCTTTTTTGATTTACCACGTTTTCGCTTTTGCCGGTGAGTCAACCATTACGCCGTCGGCGCCAAGCTCGCTTGCCGTACGAAAATCATCAGCATTATTAATGCCGAAGAATATGATATGGGCTTTGCCCTGTGAGCGGAAACAGTCCATCGCTTCTTTATCCCAGGTGAGCGTGGCCGGCGATACGCCTTCGCCCAGGGTGAACTTCTCGATGACTTCTACTTTGCGTTTCAGCTCAAGGCCGTACCAGTACTCGTCCCCTGGTGAGTTGGTGGGCTGACACTGGTGGCTAAGAGAAATGGTCGCCAGCTTTGTTCGCGTTTCGTCCCGGCTGACGAAATGGGGAATTGACTCTGGTAGCGCTGCGATATAGCGAGCGTCCGTTGAATACACGCGTACGCGGGCGAGGCTATGGGTTTTATTTAACACATCGCCAAGCCGAGCCGCCATTATCGCAGGGTCGGCATCAGGCGATTTGATATCGATATAAAAGAAGGTCTCCGGCCACTGTTCCAGCACCGATTGTAGCGTGGGAATCGTTGCATTTTTACCGCGCCAGGGGTGAGTTTCATCGCCCCATTTCCACCCCGCGTCCATGCGTGCCAGTTCGGCTGCGCTATAGCTTGAGATTTTCCCTGTATGATTAGTCAGCGCGGAAAGATCGCCAGGACGATATAAAACCGGGACGCCATCCTGGCTTAATTGCACCGTTATCCAGATCGCCTCGGCCTTATTTTCCAGGGCGAGTTTTATTGCTGGAAGTGTATTTTCCGGGGCATCGCCGGTACCTCCGCGATGAGCAATAAGCTGAGGTGCTGCGCAGGCGCTGCTGGCAATAAGTAAACCGAGCGCAGTTACTATTGATTTCATGATTGGGTTTTACCTTATTTATTAATATAACTATATGAAAAATAAATCATATTTGTTGCATTTTTATGTTGTAGCACGTTTTTTAAGGTTGTGGATTTAAAAAGATTAAATTTCGCCATAGTTTGCTATACTGTATGCATGTACAGTCTAAGGTTTGGCTATGCGTAAAATCATCCATGTAGATATGGACTGCTTCTTCGCAGCGGTTGAAATGCGTGATAACCCGGCGCTGCGCGATATCCCTATCGCCATTGGCGGCAGTCGGGTACAGCGCGGCGTTATCAGTACGGCTAACTATCCGGCGCGTAAGTTCGGCGTGCGCAGCGCTATGCCTACCGCCACCGCCCTGAAACTTTGCCCACACCTGACGCTCCTTCCCGGCCGTTTCGACGCTTACAAAGAGGCCTCGAACCATATCCGGGAGATTTTTTCCCGCTATACCTCGTTAATCGAACCCCTATCGCTGGATGAAGCCTATCTTGACGTCAGCGACAGCGTCCATTGTCAGGGGTCAGCAACGCTGATGGCGCAGGAGATCCGTGAGACCATCCATCGCGAGCTCAATCTGACTGCTTCTGCCGGCATTGCGCCGGTAAAATTTTTGGCAAAAATCGCCTCGGATCTGAATAAACCTGACGGCCAGTTTGTCATTGCGCCGCACCAGGTAGCGGAGTTTGTCAAAACGCTGTCGCTGTCGAAGATCCCGGGCGTCGGCAAAGTCTCCGCCGCGAAGCTGGAAAGCATGGGCCTGAGAACCTGCGAAGATGTACAGAACAGCGATCTGGCAATGTTGCTCAAGCGCTTTGGTAAATTCGGGCGAATATTGTGGGAACGCAGCCACGGCATTGATGAACGAGAAATCAGCAGCGAGCGCCAGCGCAAATCGGTGGGGGTTGAGCGAACCCTGATAGAGGATATCCACGAATGGGCGGAGTGTGAGTCGATTATTGAGAACCTCTATCCAGAACTTGAACGGCGCCTGGCGAAAGTTAAACCGGATTTGCGGATTGCTCGCCAGGGGGTCAAGCTGAAGTTTAATGATTTCCAGCTCACGACCCAGGAGCATGTCTGGCCCCGGCTGAATAAAGATGATTTGATTTCTACCGCGCATAAAGCCTGGCACGAGCGGCGCGGAGGTCGGGGAGTCAGGCTGGTGGGGCTACATGTGACGCTGCTTGATCCGCAGCTGGAGCGACAACTCGTTTTGGGACTGTAACAATGTTAACAATAAGAATGTACGAAGAGGGGGATTTTCCAGCGCTATGCTCACTCTTTTTACGCGCCGTTAAAGAGACAGCCAGCGCCGATTATTCCCCGCGGCAAATTGCCGCCTGGGCACAGGTTGATGAAGAACGCTGGCGACAAAAACTCGCGGCGTCACGCGTACTGGTGGCAATAAATGATGCCTCGCCGGTCGGGTTTATTACCGCCGTAGATGACTATATCGATTTACTCTTCGTTTCTCCCGACTATAGCCGCCAGGGCGTCGCCAGCGCGCTGCTCAATACGCTATTGAGGCAGCTTCCTGAGCGCATTTATACGGTAGAGGCCAGTATTACGGCAAAGCCCTTTTTTGCGCGTCATGGCTTCACGGTTATTCAGCCACAGGAAGTGGAGGCGCGGGGTGAACGTTTTCTTAATTATTTGATGCGGCGGCAAATCGGCTTGCAATAGATTTAACGCCTGATTACTATACGCGCACTTTCACCTATTTATTAACTGCAAAGGAGGTTCACCATGAATACAGATTTCCAGAACGCACTTTGCAGGCCTTCCCAGGAATAACTCTCTTTTTTGCCCTGGTAACGTCTGCCACATCCTTTATTTATTTTTTAATATGGATTGGTATATGGGCAATAATGTTCATTATACGTCTGAATCTATTTCTTATATTCGTTCAGACGATCTGTGGATCGAAGGTTTAGCGATCCAACAATTACACACGACGGCAAATTTACCCCACATGCAGCGCGTGGTGGGAATGCCAGACTTACATCCCGGGCGCGGCTATCCCATCGGCGCAGCCTTCTTCTCGCTGGGCCATCTCTACCCGGCACTGGTGGGTAACGATATCGGCTGCGGCATGGCGCTGTGGCAAACGGATATCCTCGCGCGAAAATACAATGCGGATAAGTTTGAGAAGAAACTGTCCGCTATGGGGGACGTTGCGCAAGCAAGCTGGCTGGACGAGCATCTGCCGGAAAATTTGTTGACCCATCCCTGGCGCAGCGCCCTGGGATCGATTGGCGGCGGTAACCATTTCGCTGAACTGCAGCAGGTGGAGCAGGTTGTGGATAACGACCGTTTCCAGCAGGCCGGCCTTGATGCTCAGCGCCTGCTGCTGCTGGCGCACAGCGGATCGCGCGGCCTCGGGCAATCCATACTGCAGCACCATATTGCGGCTTTTTCGCACGATGGCCTGGCGGAAGGTAGCGCTGCGGCTCGGGATTATCTGGCAGAACATGATGATGCGCTGGCTTTTGCCCGCGTGAATCGTTATCTGATTGCCACCCGCATCCTGCAACAGATACGGGCCGACGGACGGAGCGTACTGGATATCGCGCATAACTTTGTCGAGTCCTGTTCTGTTGACGGGCTGCAGGGTTGGCTGCATCGCAAAGGGGCTACGCCGGACGACCGGGGCCTGGTGATAATCCCGGGCTCTCGCGGCGACCACAGCTGGCTGGTGCAGCCTGTTACCCGCGAGGAGACCCTGCATTCGCTGGCGCATGGCGCCGGGCGGAAATGGATGCGAACCGAATGCAAAGGGCGCCTGTCCGGCAAATATACGCCGGCTCAGCTGGCGCGCACCGAGCTGGGAAGCAGGGTGATCTGCCGCGATCGTCAGCTGATCTATGAAGAAGCGCCGCAGGCGTATAAATCCGTTGAAAGCGTACTTAACTGTCTGGTGCAGGCCGGGCTGGTCGAACCGATCGCCCGTCTGCGTCCGCTGCTGACGCTGAAAACCAGCGGAGGGAAAAGCGCATGATTTTATTGCAACTCTCTTCCGCTCAGGGGCCGGATGAATGCTGTCTGGCGGTGAAACTGACGTTGGAGCGGCTCATAAAGGAAGCCGCAGAGCGGCGGCTTTCCCTGACGCTGTTGGAAAGTGAGCCAGGACGTCATGCCGGCACCCTGCGTTCTGTTCTGCTTTCGCTGGATGGTGACGGCGCGTTTGCTTTCAGCGAAAGCTGGTGCGGCACTTTACAATGGGTCTTTTCCAGTCCGTTCAGGCCGCATCACGGGCGCAAAAACTGGTATGTTGGCGTAGGGCGCTTTTCCTGCGATGAACAGATGCTCTCCAGCGAGATCCGCTTTGAAACGCTGCGCTCTTCCGGGCCTGGCGGGCAGCACGTGAACAAGACCGATTCCGCGGTGCGCGCCATTCATACGGCAAGCGGCATCAGCGTAAAGGTGCAGTCGGAGCGGAGTCAGCATGCGAACAAACGGCTGGCGCGTCTGCTGATTGCCTGGAAGCTGGAACAGCAGCGGCAGAATGAGAGTGCGGCGTTGAAGTCTGAGCGGAGAATGTTCCATCATCAGATTGAGCGCGGTAATCCGCTGCGAACGTTTAGCGGGCGTTAATGAGCGAGTCGTTATAAAGAAAAGGCCCACTTCCTGAGGAGTGGGCCTTTGTTGTCTTACTTCGCCGGAATGGATTTCAGCAGCTCAGTCAGCAGCGTCCAGTACTGGCCCACGCTTTCGATATGCACCTGTTCATCCGGAGAGTGAGGGCCAGTAATGGTTGGCCCGATGGAAACCATATCCAGTTCCGGATACGGTTTCTTGAACAGACCGCACTCCAGGCCCGCGTGGATAATCTGGATATTCGGCGTTTTGTTGAACAGACGCTGATAGGTTTCACGTACCAGATGCATCACCGGAGAGTTGGCGTCCGGCTGCCAGCCTGGATAGGCGCCTTTGGCTTCGGTTTTCGCACCGGCCAGCTTGCCCAGAGAGTCCAGCATGCTCACGACGTAATCTTTACCGCTGTCAATCAGCGAACGAATCAGGCAGTGAATCTGCACGTTGTCGCTGGTCATGGTCACCACGCCGACGTTCAGAGAGGTTTCCACCACCCCTTTTGCCACGTCAGAGTTGCGGATGACGCCGTTCGGCGTGGCGTTAAGCAGGCGCACAAAGGTATCACGAGATTGAGTCGTCAGCGCAGGCTGGCCATTTTCCGCCGACTCCAGCAGCACAGCGAGATTTTTCTCTTTAGCCGCCAGCTCGTTTTTCAGGATCTCCTGGTACTCATTCGCTCGCGCTTTCAGCGTTTCCGCTTTGTCCGCGGCTACGGCTACCGTCGCGAACGCTTCGCGCGGGATGGCGTTGCGCAGGGTGCCGCCATTGAAATCGACCAGGCGCAGATCGAGCTCTTCAGCATGGCCCGCCAGGAAGCGTGCCAGCAGCTTGTTAGCATTGCCCAAACCGACGTGGATCTCGCCGCCGGAGTGGCCACCCTTCAGCCCTTTAAGGGTCAGCTTAAAGCTCTGGAAACCGGCCGGAACGGCTTCACGGGTCAGCGCCAGGTCAGAGGTGAAGTCGATCCCACCCGCGCAGCCCATGTAAATTTCACCCTCTTCTTCGGAGTCGGTGTTGATCAGGATATCCGCCTGCAGCCAGTTGGGCTGCAGGCCAAAGGCGCCGTCCATACCGGCTTCTTCCGTCATGGTCAGCAGCACTTCCAGCGGGCCATGAACAACGTTGTCGTCAGCCAGCACCGCCAGCGCGGAAGCCATGCCGATACCGTTATCGGCGCCCAGAGTCGTGCCGCGCGCTTTGACCCACTCGCCGTCGATGTAAGGTTGAATCGGGTCCTGAGTGAAGTCGTGAACGGTATCGTTGTTTTTCTGCGGCACCATATCGAGGTGCGCCTGCAGCACTACCGGTTTGCGGTTTTCCATACCGGCAGTGGCGCCTTTACGAATCAGAATGTTGCCAACCTGGTCGCGTTCCGCGTGTAAGCCTTTTTCTTTTGCCCAGCCCATAATGTGCTCAGCGAGCTGTTCTTCGTGATAGGACGGGTGGGGAATAGAGCAGATTTTGGCAAAAATATCCCACAGCGGCTGAGGGGATAATTGAGACAGTTCAGACACGATGAGTCTCCTTACAATCATCTGCAAAAGTCGTTTGCAGATCGAGGGTTAGCAATCAAATACACTACAAGCCCGGGCTTGCGCGATGGGGTTGAGAATACCACTTTCCGCGTGCTCTGGTAGTGTAAACCACGTAAAAAGAGTCGTCGTGGCCGCTTAACGCTGGTTTTTAGCGCGTCAGATCTCTATAATCTCGCGCAACCATTTTCCCCCTCGAACATTATTTAAGCCGTATTACACAGGCTGGGACACTTCACATGAGCGAAAAATACGTCGTCACCTGGGACATGTTGCAGATTCACGCCCGCAAGCTGGCAACCCGCCTGCTGCCGGTTGAACAGTGGAAAGGCATTATTGCCGTTAGCCGCGGCGGTCTGGTACCGGGAGCACTACTGGCGCGTGAACTGGGTATTCGTCATGTTGACACCGTTTGCATCTCAAGCTACGACCACGATAACCAGCGTGAGCTGACGGTTCTGAAACGTGCAGAAGGCGACGGCGAAGGCTTCATCGTTATCGATGACCTGGTCGATACCGGCGGTACCGCCGTTGCTATCCGCGAAATGTATCCTAAAGCGCATTTTGTCACTATTTTCGCAAAACCGGCCGGCCGTCCGCTGGTTGACGATTATGTTATTGATATTCCGCAGGATACCTGGATTGAACAGCCGTGGGATATGGGCGTGGTGTTCGTACCGCCTATCGCAGGCCGTTAATTTCCCGCATAAATGCTAATTACCACGCCCGGTTTTGCCGGGCGTGGTTTTTTTTACCCTTGCGCAGGTTACAATAGCTTCAGTGGCAACATGATGGAGGCTGCACATGTCCCAGGCTAACCTTAGCGAAACGCTGTTTAAACCCCGATTCAAACATCCGGAAACCTCTACGCTGGTGCGCCGGTTCAATACCGGAGCGCAGCAACCGATCCAGTCCGCGCTCAGCGGCAATAACGTTGATCACTGGTATCGATTGATTAATCGCCTGATGTGGATCTGGCGTGGCGTGACGCCGCAGGAAATCCTCGACGTGCAGGCGCGCATCGTCATGAGCGATGCGGAGCGAACCGATCCGGAGCTTTACGATACGGTTGTCGGCTATCGCGGCGGCAACTGGATCTTTGAATGGGCGAAACAGGCGATGGACTGGCAGCAAAAGGCCGGCCAGGAAGAGGATCTGCTCATCAGCGGCCGCCACTGGCTGCATGCGGCAAACCTGTACAGCATTGCCGCCTATCCGCACATTAAAGGCGATGAGCTGGCGGAACAGGCGCAGGTGCTGGCATACCGGGCTTACGAAGAGGCGGCTCAGCGGCTGCCCGGCAAGCTGCGCGAGCTGGAGTTTTCCATCCCTGGCGCGGCGCCGATCACCGGGTTCCTGCATATGCCGCCAGGCGAGGGGCCGTTCCCGACGGTGCTGATGTGCGGCGGCCTTGACGCGCTCCAGACCGATTATTACAACCTGTATGAGAACTATTTTGCGCCATTGGGCATCGCTATGCTGACCGTGGATATGCCTTCAATTGGTTTCTCGTCAAAATGCAAGCTGACCCAGGATACCAGTATGCTGCACCAGTATGTGCTGCAGCATCTGGCCAATGTGCCATGGGTCGATCATACCCGCGTGGCCGCCTTTGGTTTCCGTTTTGGCGCCAACATTGCCGTACGGCTGGGCTATCTGGAATCTCAGCGCCTGAAGGCGGTTGCCTGCCTGGGCCCGGTGGTGCACGGCCTGCTGGTGGATCCGCTGCATCAGGGACGGGTGCCGGAAATGTATCTTGACGTTCTGGCTTCGCGTCTGGGAATGCACGATGCTTCCGACGAAGCGCTGCGCGTGGAGCTTAACCGCTACTCCCTGAAGGTTCAGGGACTGCTGGGGCGCCGCTGCCCTACGCCAATGCTTTCGGGCTTCTGGAAAGACGATCCGTTCAGCCCGGAAGAGGAGTCGCGATTGATCACTTCATCCTCATCCGACGGCAAGCTGCTGGAGATCCCGTTCAATCCGGTTTATCGCAATTTCGATCACGCCCTGCGGCAGATCGCCCGCTGGATTAGCCATAGATTTAGTTAATATATTGCTAAATTCTATCGATTTGGTAACGTCATGGCATCACCAAAGGAGATTGCAATGACGTTACCGAGTGGACACCTAAAGAGTAAGCTGATTAAGAAATTCACGGCGCTAGGCCCTTACATCCGTGAGGAGCAATGTGAAGACAACCGCTTCTTTTTCGATTGCCTGGCAGTTTGCGTCAACGTAAAACCGGCGCCTGAAAAACGCGAGTTCTGGGGATGGTGGATGGAGATGGAAGCGCAGGCATCGCGCTTCACCTATAGCTACCAGTTTGGATTATTCGATAAAGAAGGCGACTGGCGTCCGGTCGCGATTGACGATCCTGAAGTCACCGAAAAGCTCGAAAAGACGCTGCGCGATTTTCACCAACGAGCCGAAGCGCTATTGGCAACGTTTAACCTTAAGCTGGAACCTGCTGATGATTTTAGCGAGCCGGTTAAGCTGAGAGCCTAAGAGTCAACCTTCTGTTGCCATCCGGCTAGCAATAAAACCCGCGTTTCTACCAGCGTGGGTTTTGTCCCCAGGCAAACCCACACTAATTGCCGTTTAATACCCGATAGGGTTGACCGACGGCAATCATGCCTGCGGCCAGATCTTTGGTCACTACCGTGCCTGCCCCGACTTTGACGTTATCGCCTAGCGTGACCGCGCCGATCACCACGGCGTGGGCGCCAAATTCTACGTTATCGCCGATTCGCGGGCTGTTGCCTTCCTGACCCTGGCTATCGGTTACGCTGCCAATAGTGACCCCCTGGCGCAGAGTACAATTTTGGCCGATGATCGTTCCCCGATTAATAACGATGCAGTGCGGATGAAACAGCTTCAGCCCATATCCAATGCGCGCTCGCCACGGCAGCTCAATGCAAAATAAACACTCGTTAATCACGATATTGAGAATAACGAACGGAATTGCGCAGATCTTCCACAGCGGGTTACGACTGCGGTAGAGCGTTGCCAGACGATAGAGCAGAAGCGCGATTTTCGCTTTAATGCCGCCGCAGGATTTGATTTCCCGGCCGACCAGCCTGATAGCCTCAAACATGGTTATTCCTTAAGGTTAAACGAAGCCAGTGAATACCATCCGTCACCGGTTTGACCTTCGTTAGCAAGTTGTATACGCGGTAGATTTTGATGGTTGGTCAGCGCCGCTTCCAGGCGGTACTGGCCGTCAGGCAGGCCCGCAGGCAGCGGCAGCGTGACGTTGCTTTGATGGTCGCCGGGCAGCCACTGGCGAACATCGTCCGACGTACGGACTTGCGTCATCGTCGCGCCCGCATCATTAACTATTCGCCACTGTACAAGCCACGGGAGATAGGCTGGAGCGACGCCGTCGTTACGCCAGGTAACATTCAGCGTAAGCGGAGTGCCGCTACGCACGGGCGTATCAAATTCCAGCCGGCTCACCCGGTAGCGATAGCCGATACGCAATAATGCGTTATCAACGATATCGCGATAGGCGGCCGGTACCGGACGCGATTTCAGATTCAGGGTACTGGCGTGCTGCGCTAATGCCCAGTCAAAGCTGGCCTGAACCTCCTCGCGGGTATAGTGCTGAACGCTTTCCCACTCCGCCATATAACCGCAAATTTCAAGACTAACGGGAGCGTGCTGCCAGCCAGTGTTAAAACCGGCCCACGCCTTCTGCGCTGCGGCCAGGCGTTGAGGATAGTCATCGCGCATATGGCTCCACTCCGGGGAAAAGTTATGCCAGTCTCCCCAGCAGTCCGCGCGCCATCCGGCGCCCTTTTGGCTGGCCCAGGCCAGCGAGTCGCCGCCGCTGATTAACATAATTTTGGGCGTTTTCGGGAAACTGCTGAAGTGCATATCAACGTAGCGATTGAGCTGTTGCGGAGTGTACTTTTCCATCAACGGCGCGACGTCAGGGAAATTGGAGTTATGCCATTCGCCCCATGAACCCACCATGCCGATATCGACAAACGCCAGTTCAGGATTGCCGTCATAACGCGCGCCGAGGGCGTTAAGCAGCTTTTGCGCATAGGCGATAAAAGTCGGATCGCTGAGATCCGGGACAAAGGTTTTGCCATTTTCGACCCATTGTCCCTGAATGCCTTTGGCGATAAGCCATGCGGGGATTTTCGAGCCTGATTGTGGCTCATCGAGCGCCATGAAACGTAATCCGACGTTCATTGCCGGCTGATGTTGGGCGGCGACGCTGAAGGCATGATCGATCGGCGCAAAATTATAGACGCCTTCTTCAGGCTCCAGATCGCTCCAGTAAAAGCGATCGTATTCAAATCCGGTGTCCGGATACTCTTTCAGAGAGGGCTTCTGACCATAACCATCGTGGAAACTGGCCACGCCGATCCCAGGATTCGTTAACAGACCGGTGAAGGCCGGCGGGGTGACAACCGTACGTTCAGCCAGTACCGCTGCAGAGGGTATGGCTCCGGCCAGCAGTAGCGCCAAAAGCAGCGCGGCGCGGCGCAGTGAAAAAGAGCTCATCGTTAATTCACTTTATCGTGGAGGTTTACAAACCACGTCCAGATACCCACGTGGAAGTTCTTAAACACATCGATACCCAGCGCAGATTTAAGCATATAGAGCGCCAGCAGCACGGCAAGAATGGCAAACAGTACGGCAAACGTAATCGCCAGGGTGGAAAATATACGCCCGAGCAGCGTGCTTTCTCGCGGAATTTTGCGCAGATCGCGACCGCATAAAAAGACTACAAAATAGCGACGATGCAGAAACGGAAAGCTATGGCGAAAGTCGATACGATGGCGCGACGCCAGGCTCGATCTCACCAGCGCCTGTTCGATACCGCGTTTCTGCTCCGGCGTTAATGAGGCTTCTGTTTCCGGGTCAAGCGCGGAATAAAAGCGCTCGATGACCAGGTCGGATGTTGATTTTGTCACGGTTGACTCTTATTCGTTAATCGCTGATAGACCTGAGCCGTTTTCGCTGCAATGTCCGGCCAGCGGTATTTGGGCATTAACTGGCTGTAATCCACGGTCTCCTCGCCGCTCCAGGACTGCAACTTTTGCGCCAGCGCGGCGACATCACCTGCCGGGAAATAGTCCCCGGCAGTCAGGCCAATCTCCAGGTTAGCGGGGATATCGCTGACGATAACCGGCAGTGACCAGGACATGGCCTCCAGCAGGGCAATAGGCAGCCCTTCATGGTAAGACGATAGAACAAAAAGCCCGGCCTGTGAGAACAGGGTATGCAACGGATCGCCGCTAATAAAACCGGTCATGATCACCCCCGGGGTAGCGGCCGCCTGTTTCTTCAGCCGCTCGCTATACTCATCCGGATGATCGGCATCGCCAATCAGCACCAGCGGCTGCGAGCAGTTGGCGGCTTTGTGGGCGGCAATCAGATCGTGCAGCCCTTTTTCTTCAACAAAGCGGGCGACGGCGACAACGTATTGCCCGGCTTTGAGAGAGTACTGATCCAACGTGGCCTGGCGGGCCTCTTCGGCGGGAAGCTGCGGCTGGCGCACGCCGTTATAGATCACGTTCGCGTTATAACGGCCATGTTTGGTCTGAATCAACGTATTAATCACTTCCGAGATAACAATGACCTCGTTGGCATATTTCACCGCCCATTTTTCACCGAGGCGCAGCATCTCCTTCGCCATTTTCCCCCACTTCTGCCGGTCATAGTCCGGGCCGTGGTGGGTAAAAACGACGCGTTTGCCGAGCAGGCGCAGCAGCGGGACCACCAGGCCAGGCCCGACCGCGTGAACGTGCACGACATTTGAACCGTCGAACAGGGTACTGAAGGCGGCCAGCGTAGAGTGAATAATGGCTTCGAACTTGCGGCTTTTGGGCGCCCACAGGCTTTTCAGCTGTACGCCTTTATATTCGCTACGGCGGTAGTCGACGTACGGCGAGCGGGCAATGACGCAGATATCAGCATGATTCTGTTGATAGATTTCGGGATACAAATTCTGGCAATGGGTCTCCACGCCGCCCTGGACGTTCGGTATACCGCGGGTGCCGAGCACCGTCACTTTAAGCTTCATTTCGCTTCCCCCACAAGCTGCTGATAGAGTTCCTGCAGAACCTGCATATGCCGGGCGAGATCGTATTTATCCTCTAACCGCTGGCGTGCGTTAATGCCCATTTCACGCGCCTGCTGAGGATTGGCGGCCAGGCTATCCATGATGCGCGCCAGCGCGTCGGCATCTCCTGGTTCCACCAGATAGCCATCAATGCCATCGCGAATTTGCTCCGGAATACCGCCGATATTGCCGCCGACGACGGGGCGGCCGAACGCCATCGCCTCCAGCACCGACATCGAGCAGTTTTCATAATATTCGGAAGGGACGATCACCGCTCGCGCGCCGCGAATCAGCGCGTTGAGCGCTTCTCCATGGCGCATATAGCCGAGAAATTCCGGACCGCTAAAGCGGGCGCGCAGGTCGCTGCCGAGAGGGCCATCGCCGACGATTTTCAGCGGCATGGACTGCTGCATTTTTTGCTGCGCCAGCGCCAGGGTAGCCACGCCTTTCTCACGGCTCAAGCGGCCGATATAGAGGAAATAATCCCCCGCAGTATCGCCCGGGACCGTGGTGCTGGCATCAATACCGTTGACGATCACATCGATCCGCGACCTGGGTAATTTACGCAGCAGCGTCTGACGCATAAATTCGCTGGGAGCGATAATGCAATCGAGCATGGCGTAATTTTGCGCGAACTTTTGCCAGTAGGCCTCAAGCGAGAGCAGCAGGCTTTTAAAGGTGTCTCCCTGCTGGCAGCGATGGCGAAAGGCATTGCTCACCGAACCGGTAAGACAGTCATCGCAGACGTGGCCATCGCGCAGCATGGTGTAAGATGGACAAACGATTTTATAATCGTGCGCCGTCAGTACCGTTTTGCAGCCAAAGCGTTTAGCGACGCCAATCAATGCGGGCGTCAGCTGATGATAGATATTGTGAAAGTGCACAATATCCGGGCGCTGTTCCAGCAGCAGCGTATTGAGTTTATTGCAGGCCTCGGCGTTGTAGATAAAATCGATACCCGCTTTGAGCTTACCCGTCAGGCCATGGCTTTGATGATAATCCACGTTATGTACGAAGAAATTCTCCCAGGGCGAAGGCTTATTTTCCGCATGCTGCATGCTAAAGTCGACAACCTGATAGCCGGCTTGCAGCATGGCGTCTCGTTCCTGAAAAAAAACGGTTTCCGCTCCGCCCTTAATAAAGAAGAATTTATTAACGAATAATATTTTCATGTTCTGTCTGGATATGTTTTGGGTTAGAGACGGTCACGGCGGGCTGTTTCAGCGGATCGCGAACGGGGTTAATGACGCCTCGCACCATGCCTGCGGAAAATAACGATAAGTTGATCACGCTCTGGACGCCGTCGCGCAGCGATTTATTTTTAATCGCCTTCAGCGCGATAAACGCCAGCAGCGGAAGCAGGGCGATGATAATCACCCCGGGATTGAACGTCAGCAGGCAAATAATCAATATCAGGATATACAGCGTGAATATCAGTTCG
>PVLC010038752.1:0-14592 GCA_004027655.1 Graphiurus murinus | reverse complement strand
ACAAGATCACATCAAAGTCAATCACTAAACTGACCAGGGGATAGGGGGAGGGTGGGTGGGAATTGGGGAAGGGTTAATGAGAAATATGTGCATGGATGTCTTTACCTGTACTAGCTTGTACCCAACAAAAATGTGTAATTAACCCTGTTGTACCCAAGAAATGTATAAAAATCCATGCTAAAATAAATAAATAAATAAATAAATTAAAAAAAAGAAAATATTACAATCGAAAAAAAAAACAATTAATAAATGAGATGGTATTAAACTAAAAAGTTTCTGCACATTAAAGGAAACCTACCAAGAGTCTAAAGATAAAACCTATGGAATGGGAGAAGATGTTCGTCAGCCATCCCTAAGATAGAAGAATAATACCTAGAATATACAAAGAACTTAAGAGCCAGGGGTGGTGGTGCACACTTGTAATCCCAGTACTTGGGAGGCTGAGATGAGAGGATCTGGGTTCTCGGCTAGCCTCAGCTACTTAGTGAACCCTCCACTACTTAGTGAGACCCTGTTTCAAAATAAAGAATAAAAAACAGGACAAGGTGTGTAACTTGGAGGTAGAATGCCCCTGGGTTCAATCCCCAGCACTTATAGAACTTAAAAGACTCTACAGTAAATAAAAAGCACTTTTATTTTTAAAGTTTTAGTTTCAAACATGGGTGAACAGCACGGTAACACATTCTTTAAATTCTGTACTTTAGATTTCACTGTACATGATTTGCTATGAAATAGTGTTATATAAAAATGCACAATGAAAGGAACAAACATATTATTCATGTAAGTTATGATATTATAATCAAATGAACACCTTTTAGATGACCACTCCAAAGAACAAAGCATTGCCAAATAAAAGAAAATTACGTTTGCACCACACCATCTAAGTATCATTTTCATGCCTGAATTTCACATGTATCATTCACTTGTCTTCTCAATATTTCATAGTGTATGAGTGATTGACATGTATATGTATTATACACATAACCAACGCAATATTATTTAGTTATCAATATCAATATTATGTATGGGGAGGGGGAGGGAACAGGTGTAGCCCAGAGGGAAACTCACAAGTGTTATGTATGTATTTGTTTCTATCATACCAAACCTCCTTGTGGTGTATAATTACAATGCATCAATTAAGAAAAAAATAAGAAAAATTTCAAATGCTTGGGGAAAAAAAATAAATCATCTGGAAACCAAGAAGAAAGCCATTACCAGAAACCTATCACACCAAATCTTAATCTTGCATTTGCAGTTTCCCAAGTTGTGAGAAAATAAACTTGTATTTTTTTTTTATTTTGGATTTTGAACCCAAGGACATTTATCATTGAGCTATAACCCTCAGCTTTTTTTTTTTTTTTTTTAAACAGGTTCTCAATAAGTTGGTGAGGGCCTCACTAAGTTGCTGAGGCTGGCCTGTGAGCCTCCTATCTCTCCAAGTACTGTTATTACAGGTGGGCACCACAATGTCCAGATAACCCAGCTAACTTCTATTGTTTAAGCCACTCTGTCAATTTTATTTTGTTATGGCAATATTAGCAGAATATAGGTGGATCTTTATCTTTTTCTAATAAATAGAATCTCACAATTGGTCTTTGTTTTATTGTTTTTGTTATTTGGCAGATAAGAATCCAGAGTATCAAATGATTTAGTCTAATAATGCTCAAATTTCAGACAGCATGACAAGAATATGAGATTTCAGTTTCATTTCTTCAAACAAAACTTTAACTATCATCTTCCAGAGGGATAAATATTATTTTAAATATTCCAGAACTTGAGAGTGAGGTTGAAACATCCCCTTATACTGCAGAACAAGAAAAGATGCACTTCAACAACAAGGGCAATGAATGATTCTCTGACACATTACCTCTCCCTAAATTGGCGCAGTGTCATACATAGAATTCTCATGAACTCACAATTTCTGCAGTCAAAAAATGATTTGAAGGAAGAAAAATAGCTTTCCTTCACTTTTGGATTCTGAATTTTTATTAAACCAACCTTATATGTCCTGTTAAAATCACTATGTTTTCATTATTATTATAATCACATGTATTTGGTTTATCTATTGATATCAAAAAGAGGTTTACGAAAATCCTCTAATACCATGTAGAGTTGCCAGGTTCACTCTGTTGTTGTATTAATTTTTGCTTTATATATTTTAAAGCTGAATTACTTTGTGCATTTGATTTTAGACTTTTTGTATTGTTCTGGTGGTGCACTTTGTAAAGACAACATACATTAAAACAAATTAGGAAAAAAAGAGGCTTATTTCTCCCTATCAAAAAAAATTGTCTGTCTTTTTGAGTTATTTTTGAAAACTTGTAATTCTCAGTAAAGACTCCTCCGCAACTTGCTAGGCAAGTGCTCTACCCCTGAGCAGCACCCCCAGCCCTATTCTCTCTTTTAAATGCATTTAAATCCCTTTGAAAACCAGGAAGACCTTCTTGAAAGCATTATGACTCGGGAATATCTTTCTGAAGGACCAGGGAGCCATCTCTTTGAAATGTTTACATTCAAGAATAATTCTACCTCTATCTACTATTCTGCAAGTTACAAAACTCCAAGTTGTAAAACTACCTCTTGTCATAAAGACATTATAACTGTTTTATTTTTTTCTTTTTTAATAAAGCCAGTTACCTAACACAGATGGTCACCCAATTACCAGGTAATGCTAGGATGAATTAAGTGACAAATAATGACAAATGATGCTGTCAAATCTTTTTACTTCTGGATTCTTTATAGTTTATCTTGACAACATATGCATTATGGATTGTACCTACTTGGCTATATAAAAGGTTGAAATTTCATTGTTTTTGTAATATCCTAGTGGATTGTATATGATGGGCAGTAAAATATGGCTCAATGCTTATTCAATAATAAAAATGTCTTTTTTTCCTACTATCTTTGTGGAAAGGATTTCTAAGGTGGGAAAATGTTTATTTTTAATTGTATTTTAACAGTTTTATCTTTGATATTATATAGTAACATATTTTATAATTATTCATTCTTAAACTTTCTCAAGCACTGCTGTGCTTCAACGTTTTATAGTTATATAATTAGTTTGATGCTGAGCATTTTACTGTTTTTATATTCTTATATATTCAATCTTATTTTTGTTGTATCTGTTTATGGCTAGATTTTAATCCAATATGAAAAAACATTTATTTGGACTAGTAAATTTAATTAATTCATATTCATTTTGATAATTATCATCTTATTTTTTTATATTAGCTTATTGCATTCCTCCTATTTGTTTCAGTTATTATAATTCTTCTTATACTCTTTTTTTGGTGAGTACTTTATTATATCTTTCAATAGTTTCTTAATTTCCACTTTCTGCTTTTAGTTTTTTTTTTTTTTTTGATAAATACTTCTTAAATTCTACTATTTTGACAGAGTCAAGTGTTATCTAAATTTACTTTTTCTTTAAAATTCAATAAGGAAAATTTAGTATGAGTCTCTTGTTGATTTAATAATTTCTCAATATTTTAGTTATAAAATTTCTACCCTTCAAAAAAGACAGTTTATTATATTATTATCATCATTAATTAAATGCATATGGATATTTTTATACTTTTTCCTTTTTTATATTTTTTCCTTTTTTAACAATATTTATGTTTTCCATTTTTTTCTTGTATCTCAAGTCTTCTTTCTGTGATACTTTCCCTTCTTTCCAAAATAAAATTATGTTACTGATAAATCTTCTGTGTTTGTTTTTATGGACCTTCTGCTTTTGGTTTTAGAAAAATGTCTTTATATTCTCATTGTTCTCAAAAGATTCACATATGGTAGGAAAGGAAATTGACCAATTAAAAAGAAAATTAGAATGCTAAAATACTCCATGGAACTTACCTAAATGGATGAGAAGACACTTGCGTTCTAACAGAAGAAATCCTTCTCTCTCTCTTGGTCATGGATAAACCTCATCTGCCAAAAAGGTGCTTATATATATTATGTGATCAATAATTATCCAATGATGCAAAATAAGTTGAAATCATTGAAGCATGTTCTTTCACCACAGGAAAAGAAAGATACATGGTTATCATAATTTCAATAGCAAAATTATACATACCCATAAAAATTGAAATCTGGGAAATGAAGTAATAATTATTTTGTCCTTCCTAGGACTTTTGAGCATTGCCACTATGCATAAAAATAGTTTCTTCAGAAAATTGGTGGTGATGCTTTTAATGAAATTAAAATAGGGGTGTGAGATAATTTTTTTTTCTTAAGCACATTTAGTAAGTTGAAGAAATTTCAGAACAACAAAACAAGCTCCAATTGCAGCCTTATTTATAGGACTAAATGTTTTAGGGCCATGAGGACATTACTTTGGCTTGGATTTTTTCTGTCAAGAGTATGTGTGTTGTAAGTCAGGCCTTCAGTGTGGCAGTAGGGTAACTGATGGAATTTTTGAAGAGGTGATGCCTAGGGGGAGAGCCTTAGGTCACTGGAGTCCTGCATTGGAAGACTTTAAAATATAGTTATTGTTTAACCCTTGCTAGTACTTACAAAAGTGTCATTATAAAACCCTGAGTCCGGGATCTCTGGCTTCCTGGATCCTACACTGATCTGTGACTACTTGCTCCTGCATATACTCTCACCTCTGCAGTCCATCCAGAGGTGACTTTTCCAGGGAAGAGCCAAGGCCACCACCATTCAGTCTGGAATTTCAGACTCTGAAACTATGAGCTATTTATTTTAAAAATTATCCTGTCTCAGTATTTCACTATAGTAACAAAAAGCTGAGTAGTATGGTGTGAAGCCAACACTACAGAGAATGCATGCTTGCTTTGAACATAGCCTGCTACAGAGGTAGATGCTTTGTTTCAATAGCAAAGGAAATTTTAGTAATATAGAAATGAAATAGTTGGCAATACTTTGCAGAGCTGGGACAATTGGCAATTTTTTCCTAAGAGGCTAATATACTCTGAATCAACATCCAATATGCTGTGCTTTTTTTTCCCTGTAACTGAGACTTACCGGACTAGGAATGCAAGCCTAGAAGTGGAAGTGGCATTCTCACCATTACCCAAGAAATATAACATTCATTTCACTGAACTGGAAGGTAGGACGATCAACTAGTAACACTGAACTCTTCATGATCTTGAATAAATAGGCAAAGAAGGAATTACTGTGTTGGCTGCGATGATTGATCTAAATTGTCAAAAGGAAATTGGACTACTACTCCACAAGGAAGTAAGGAGGAATATGTCTGTACTTTTGGTTGTACACAAGACAATTATTTCATAGTAGGTAGAAGTATAATCTTTTTTACTGCCCGCATTTCAGTGTGTGCTGATGTAAAGTTAACAAGAGGGTGATTTGTGATGATTAATGTTGTGTGTCAGCTTGACTGGGCCACAGTACTTATGGAAGTAAAAGTAGAATTGAGCATCACTGGTCAGAAAATACCTTTTTCTTTTTTAAATCAGTGGGTAGATTCTGAAGTTAAAAGCAGAACATCAAGTTCCTAAACAATTATTAAAATGGCTACAAGTTTTCAATCTAAATGTCCTTGTAGGTTAAATTCTATGTAACCTTTAGCTTTCTGAAATATATTTGAATGCTATTACTGCATCTCTTGTGATAATTACATAGTTTTATTTTGATTTATTAATGTGATGACTCAAAGAATATTACTTTAGTGTTAAAAATCTTAGATATTTGAACTAGTCCTAAATCTTTCATGATTGTGTATATTTATATATGCAAATACTTATCTATATATAATTATTATACATAATATTCACTGAACTGATTTGACAATATTTTATAAAGAAATTGTCATTACCATATTTGATTAAAACCAAGGATGATGCAAATTAAGCTACACACAATAATTATTATGTATTTAAATTTAGTCTCCATGCTTACAGAACTAATATTTATTCAGACATATGTTTTATCATATATAATTTGGTACATATCAGAAAGATAAACAAAGTAAAATAAACTGGATAAAGAATACACACACACACACACATACACACACACACTGATAAAATGCTAAATTTTAATTTTACATTTGGGTATATATTTAACAGAAATTACTTATGTGCCAAAGAAATTTTTTTTAAGCTTATGGGTATTTTTTGTCTTAATAAAAAATTAGAAAACCAGAAACTAAATAAAACACTCATTAACAACACAATAAGTAAATAGAATGTTATATTAAGAGAAAAAAGTTATGATAGTAGTTGTACTTCTAAATAGTATAGTTTGAAAAGTCAGCATAAGATTTCTGGAGCCCGGTGTGGTGGAGCACACTTGTAATCCCAGTACTTGGGAGGCTGAGACAGGAGGAACATGGATTTGCAGCCAGCTTCAGCTACTTAGTAAGGCCCTCCATATCTTAGTGAGACCCTGTTTCAAAATAAAAAATAAAAATTAGGGCTGGGGATGTAGCTTGGAGGTAGAATGCCCTTGGATTCCATCTCCAGTTACACACACACACACACACACACACACACACACACACACACACACACATTCTGGAGTAGTAACATATTATTTTGAATTTGATAACAAATTCCATTATATTGATCTGCTTATATATTTTATATGATGTACCTTAGCAATTTATTTGTATTTTATTGTATATTGTATACATATATGTGTATGTGAGAGACTGTGTGTGTGTCTTCATAGAAGTTTACTTGGTATTTTCATTAACATGGTTTCCATGTGTGTTAGTCTGCTTTTTTGTTACTATAGTGAAATACCTAAGACAACATAACTTTATAAGGAAAAGAAGTTTACTTAGCTCTCAAATGTAGAAGCTAAAAGTTCATATATATGGCTTCATTGGTTTAGCCTGTGGTCAGGGGATAAAGGTGGATGGTTTTCAACTGCTAGAGCACATTTGTGAGGAAGTAAACATATCTCTACATAGTAAGTCAGAGAGACTCGGTCTCATAATCCTATCCAAGCACAGGCCTCCCATAGGCTCCCATTAAGCTCCACCTCTTGAAGTTCTACTATCTTCTACTAGTATGCTGAGGACAATGACTCTAACATGCGAATTTGTTATGCTTTGAATTAAATTTAAAATGTTCTCCAAAGCTCATGTGTTAAGCTATGCAACCATGTTTGGATGTAGGAGATGGCTCGAGCTGGGCCCTTGGAGATGTGGCTAGGGGCAGTATCGTTTCCCAGGCCTGCTGATATAGCTTTTTTTTCTCTCTCCTACCACCGTTAGCTGACAATAGCTCTCACCTTCTTTCTCTGCTCCCTTCCTTGATGCCCTCAAGAACTGCAGCCATAGCTCCTGCTTGGAAGCCAGGCTAACATGGACTGAAATCTCCAGAACTGGGAGCAAATGCATCTTTCTTTTTCTGAGTTGTGCACGTCAGCATATTTATCATGGACATATTTTTTTAGTTAATTTTGAACTATTGGGAGAAAATCTCTTTACACTGAGTATCTTGGAAGTCATTCCAAACTGGTCTTGGAAAAGATAAGCATTCTTTTGGACTGACAAAATAATTCCATGTTGTCAACAGAAAATCTGAACTTCTATACATATCACTAAAAATAAACTTTTAATCAATACAGATAGATAAAAGAGAAACCTAGTTGAAAGATGTTCCCTGCAACTCATTAATTAGTTCAATTATTTTGCTACTGTGTAATTTTTTTTCATATGATTTTTAAATTTAAGTAGCAAGTAGCTTTCTAGAAATATTTAGGGAATCACAAACTTTAAGATTTTAGTATGAACTATTCACCAAAAGGATATTTTTATCATGGAAACTTCATTAAAAACAGCATCTGATCCTCTTACTACTGAATTTAACTTTCATTAAAAATCATATGCCTCTTTTCCCACATACAAACTTGTGTGTGTGTGTGTGTGTGTGTGTGTGTGTGTGTGTGTATGTATGTGTATGTGTATGTGTTTTGCAGGTATACTTTAGTTATCTGACAGCTCTCCATGCAGTTTAGCAAGAGAAGGTAAAACAGAGAAGTGGTCCTTGATATTAGCACTGAGATGAGAAACTTTATCTAGATATTCCAGATAGCAAACAAGTAAAGGAACTTGAGAATGCATATGAACAGAAGTGGAAAATAAATTAAGAGTGAATGTGGAACTGATAAAAGAAAAATAGTATATAAGATACTTTTTAAAAAAGAGTTTCCAAATACAACCCGAGTACTTCTGAAAGTCCCATGAATCCTTTTCTGTTGTCTTTGGGGTCATCATTTTATTATTTGCCTAATGCCTACATGATATTTGCCATAAAGTAATTACAGTTTCTCTTAATGACACAGATTTCTAATTTGGTGACGCAGATCTCCTTTGGTAACAACTGCAAATATCTTATATATTGGTATTATAAGCAACGTTATTTCATTTAAGTGTAAGTATGTAATTATTTTAAATGTTTAGAAATACAACTGTGCTAAGAGTTTCTGAGTTTATGAATTCTAGTGCGTCTTTTATAATTAATTAGTCATGCATTCTCTGCTATAGTACTAAACTGCATTGCATTCTCAATCATAAGAGAAGTAGTTGGGAAGTACGATCCCTAAGATTCTGCATTGATTATAACATGTACCAATACACTGATTCATTTTTTATTGGATATGCACGAGTTCCCAGGCTTTGACTTGGCCACTATTTTATTTTTTAAAATTTTTTTATTGTAGTAATTCGTGCAATATAGCATACATCTTTGTTAAGTACAAGTTGTTAACAACATATTTGCACACAATTCTCATTTGACCCCTTCCCCAATTCCCACCCCGTTCCCTCCCCCTCCCTCCCCCTCAGGATCAGTTCAGTGAGTGACCTTGGTATGATTGTGTCACTATTTTATGACCAGTTACTCTTTTCCTCTAAAACAAATCTTTTTAATAACTATGGAACACTTAGAAATCAGCACATTTTATTATTGCATGAATATCCTGAGTTTAAGAAAACATTAATATAGACCAGTACTTTTTATGATGCATGAAGATCCTGAGTTTAAGAAAAAATAATAAGGAAGAGAGATATATTAAGAAAATTAAGCATGCAGAAATGACACAAATAGCTTAGAGTTTGATCAGAGTCACAATTTAATAAATGTAGCCTTTATTACCATAACTATTATCAACTGCAATTGTTTTTGAATACAGAAAAAGAATCTTACCAAAAGGAGAAAATTAGACACCCTGTGGCTATGTTGATTAAAAAATATCCAACCATGCAAGAGCTGAATTGAAGTTGCACCTTTCTTTCTTGCTTTATAATTCATTATAATGAAGTGGGAAAAAATTACTTCTTTAAAAACTGATTTGATTATACTTCCACTGATTGTTATCCCATATACAGAAATAGACAAAATTGAAATTCTTTGTACTCTGCAAGACAAAAGTTGCTATAGGCATGCGTAATATTTTGCAAATCAAAATTCGAATGCTCTAATTTGAATTTATTTTATTTTAGCTGTGCTCAATCTTCTATGACTCTAAAACTAACTGAGGACCAACTTAGACTGTATTAAAGTTTCTTATAATTATTAGAATTCACTTTTAAATTCTATTTTTTTGGTCTATGCTATAATATAGAGGTATATGTTCCTCTAAAATTCATATATTGGAAAAGTGATGGTATTTAGAAAATGGAGTCTTTGGATTCTTGAAGATTGCCATTCTAACAAGAGAAAATATGATATATACACATGATGGAATTTTACTCAGTCATAGAGATGTCACTTATAGGAAAAGAGATGGAATTTAAAAACATTTTCTAACTAGGATCAGCCATGTCAGAAAATAAAGGGTCATATGTTTTCTCTCATATGTGGAAGCTAGAGAGACAATAGGAAACAGAGACTTCATATAAAAGATAAGAAAAGCCAGTAGAATAGTGGAGGTGGATTGTGTAGGGAGGAAGGGGAAGGGAAAAAGAGGCTTGAGGAAGGAAATAGATCAAACTATGTTATGTTCATATATGAAGTTATCACTACAAATCATACTAACATGTATGGGGGTGGTTCAGAGGGAAACACAACAAGTGATGTGTGCATATATAAACACATCACTTTGGGTTTCAGGATGTTCTATATTACAGTATCCAAAAAATAAAATGTTTGTTAAAGTAATGGAGTGTTTGGGAGGGAGGACTCTGCCTTCATGGATGGGAATAGTGCTATTATAAATGGTCCTAAAAATAAAACTTAGTTCTTTTTGCACTTAGGTCCTTTCTGCTATGTGAGGACACAAACAAGCCTTGTCCTCTCCAAACAATATAACAACAAGGTGGCATCTTGAAGCAGAGAGTGAGCCTTCCCCATATGCTAAATATTCTGGCACCTGGATCTTTGATTTTCTAGCCTCCTGAACTGCAAGAAGTTCTCTTATTTATAAATTACCTGGTCTATGGCAATTTGTTATAGCAACAGAAATAGGCTCAGACAGAAATTGGTACTGAGAAGTGGGGCACTTCTATAACAATTGCCTAAACCAAAAAACCAGTTTTAGTTTTGGGTAATGGATACTGGTTGACCATAGGACTTTGAAGTTCATTGACTCTGGTGCTTCAAATTCCTGTTTCCTGCATTATATCATAGTATTCCTCATCAAACCCAAGCATGGTTTAATTAGGTTAGGCATAGTTTGGATTTCTGCTCTAGAAGGTACAAGCAGAAAATTACAGCAGTATCCATGTGGTGCTACCTGTGGGAACACAGAGTATACAAGCTGTGTAGCATGGCTACCAAGATTTCAAAGAATGCTCCAGAGAGCCTCAGAGCTGGGACAGAGAACTGCTACAAGGGTTGTGCCCTAAGGAGAGCTCCCACTAGTGGAAAGCTAATGGGGCGATGATGCATGGTAATCTCAGATATCCACGATCTGCAGAGTCACCAACACACAATTCCAAATGCAAGAAATACAAGCATGCAACTCCAATCAATGAGAACTGTGGCATGGGCTATGCCCATCACATGGAGTCCTAACTAACTAGACCTAAGAGACATCCAACAGACACTACATTCAACAATGAAAAAATATAACTATTCCTCAAGTGTGTGTGGAATATTAGCAAAGATATGCTTCATGATTCAATGTCTCCATATATTTAAAAGGTTCAAAATTATACAAAGTATTTTCTCTTACAGTAATAGAAATAAAATAAAAATTAACACACACAAACACAAACACACTCACACAAACACACACACACACACACATATATAGCTAGATTTATTAGTATCAAAATTCTATCTAGATTTATTAGTATCATTGAGAAACTCTCATTTTATTCTGAAAGAACATTTTGGCAATATTTCTGCAGTTAGCCCTTCTTGCCTGTCACGGTAAATTCTACTTACCCCATCTGTTAATTCATAACCACTCATGACAACAAAGCAAACTTGTCACTTCAGACTTACAGTCCACTTACTAACGTGTGTGTAATCCTTGCTGAGGAACTCATTTGCTTTGACAATTTTTGTTGAAGCATTGACACTTACCACTAAGTGTACTCCTACACATTGCAGATAGTCACTAAATTTTGGAAGTTCTCAGGGGAAGGTAGAGTTTTGACTAAGATTTAAAGAGCTTTTGAATTCTTGAATTGAGAAACATCAGAAATCTCTGATTAGGGGATGATTTTGATCCTCGTGAACCTGTTCACTAATTCTTAAATTCTTTTTCTCATTTGGGATCTCTTATTCTGTGCCAACACCACTCCATTAGCAGTGCTGGAATGAAATAAGAGATTTCAAATGAGAAAGCTTCAAGCATGCATAAAAACCTTCTCTCCCAGAAAAGCTGAAAACATTTAAATAAACGCATTACTAAAGGAAATTAGACCTATTGCCAAGTGAATGATGTACACCTAAAAAGGAAGGCACACCAATATTTTTAATTTTTTTGTTTTGTTTATTTTTTGGTATTGGGGATTGAACCCAGGGACTTTCTAACTCTGAGTTAGATTCTTATCCCTACTTTATTTTATATTTTGAAATAAGGTCTCACTAGAATTTCTGAAGACCTCACTAAATAGCTGAGGCTGGCCACAAATGTGTCATCTTTTCTCAGTCTACCAAGTACTTGGATTACATATGTGCACCACCATGCCCAGAAAGGTTTATTTGTTTTGCCTAGTTCTGTAACCCCAAGATTTAGGTAGTACCATGTGGAGACTGCTGTGGTTTCTTAGCTGTACCTTCTGGGGCAGTGGTCCAAGCTATGCCTGGAGCTATTTAAGCCTGGGTGTGATGAGGAGCACTTTGCTGAAGTAGAGGAAGCAGAAAACTGAGGGGCCATAGTCTGTAATCCTCCAAGTACCATGAACATCCTGAGCCCCATCCTATGAAATCTTTCTGCACTCAAAGTTCTGGCATTCTGGGATTACGACAGATACAGAAGTCAGAAACATCTAAAAAATGCTTTGAGGTTCATTCTTTCAGTGACCTGATGAAAAACACCTGGCCAGGACAGTGCAAGTCATAAAGTAGTTGGTCAATTAATAAGTGTTAAATTGAAAATTGAACAAAGAAGAAAAATGAATTTTCAGTCTTAGTCCTGTTCATTCACCTAGTGATGTTATTCCTTAATTTTGATGTTTCTTAAATGAATTTCTAGAAATATATTTGGCAGAAATTATGAAATCATATGTTTATTACATATTATTAAAAGCCAACTGGTTACAAGGTAATGAACCAAAGTAAATAGGGTTCCAAATAATAATAAAAAAAAGCAATGCATGCACATCTAGAAAAACTACAATTAGTATCAATGGACAGATGGACTTTGTCCAAGTGAGTCTTTTTTTTTCTTCTCAGTACTAGAAATTGAACCCAGGGGCATACTACCTCTGAGCTACACCTCCATTCCTATATTTTATTCTTTATTTTGAAGCAGGGTCTCACTAAGTTGCAGAAGGCCTTACTATTACTAAGTAGCTGAGGATGGCTGTGAACCTGTGACCTTCCTATCTCAGCCTCTCAAGTACTGGGATTACAAGCGTGCACCATCATGCCCTGTTCCCAGTGAGTAATTTTTAAAGGTTCTTCCAAAATAAATTAAATCTATAATGGAAAGATGAAATGTAAAGAACAGTTCTATCGTATTATTTTTATTTATATGTATATATTTTTGTTTGGTAGAACATTTCACACTTTTTAAAAGAATATGTAAAATAATAGGTTAGCTCAATAATAAAGTTAGTATATTTTGAATCTCTACTGTTAAGTGACAAAAATATGAGCTAGTTCCAAGTCCTAACTAGTAAGGAAATTAAAATATTTTTTCATTCATATCATGTATCTGTCTACTTACAGAGGCATATTAAAAGAAAAAAATATTGATTTATATCATCTCCTATTATGTCAGTTACACAAAGAATATTAATGTTCTATTACTTATTTAACTTTTAGGAAAGAAGTTATTGATTTTTATCTCATTAGAAAATAGGTGGCAAAGAAATAATTTTAAACATTTTTATTCTCTTTTGTAGAGTCACAGAAAAGAAAAAGACACTCATGGACTTCATTTTTATTATAGTTGAAACTACTTTTTATGAAAGTGACATTAAAGAATCTTAAAATTCATAATTAAATCATTAAAGGAAAAGTAGGGAAGTAAACTGTGTCGATGAGGTACATTTCTTTTTTTATTAGTTTTTAATTGTTAAGGCATTGCATTTTATGTTATATTTTGTTTATGATATTACATGAACTAGTTAATTGAGCTAAATGATGGGATTATATCAGCATGTTTTATGCAGCATTTAGCATTAAATCTACATGCTATAGATGTAGTCCTCTAAAACTTACTGACAGTGTAATAACACAGCTCTATGTCAATGCAATGACTCTGCAGGTGAAATTCATTCACACTAGATGGCAACATTTCCTAATCAGCAGCCTCATTTCTTGCTTATATAACTTTTTATAGTATCAGCTAAATGTCTCCTCATCTTCCTCCTCTTGCCACTTCCCTCCCTATATCCTATTCATTTTAACTGTTGTTTTGCTAAAATCCTATTTTTGAGTGTTTTGGTGACCAGGATCTGTCTACTTTGTTGCCCCTGATTTAGACTTTGTCCATTCACATTGATTTTCCTTTGCTCTAGGTGTAATGAATTGTGAAGTCTATAGAAAGAAACCTGCCAGGATATTAGAACAGTAGCCTACGTGATTGGGGGAAGTGGGGGAGCATGATAACAATGACGTGATATTGAGACATTGTGTAGATATTAAGCCAACAGTCCAATACAATATGAAGGTTAAAGACAACTTGAAGTTTGGTTCTATAGCTTATTTTTTAATATTTTATAATAGAAGTTATTTTATTTACTATGTTGAGCCCAAAACTTCAATTCATCATTTATATTTTAATTGCTGCTTTAACATAGCAATATTATAATATTATATATTTTGAGCTTTTTCAGTTTACTAAATAGATCAGCATAATTGGCCAGCAGATGTAACTCATATAATTTTATATGAGTTTAATATATATTATTTAGTTTTGAGCTTTTTCTATGAAAAGTGGCTATAAAGCTTATTCCAGACCCAGACCCAATGGAGTCTGTGCGAGATGATTTGTGGAGGTTTACAGGAAGCCTTTCAGGATATACTTTTTAACCACTCA
>PVLC010038751.1:0-14580 GCA_004027655.1 Graphiurus murinus | reverse complement strand
ACCCTCAGGGCAAAACAAATGGCTCCTTTACTGCAGTCCCACAGCTCTTTAAACAATTAGCATTAGCAGTGAACATGGATTAAAGGCCAACACTGAGCAGACTCTCTACCTGTATTTCACAGGCTCATAGCAACACCTCAAGGAAAGCAGGCAGCGTGCAGCTTTTGAACTTTTTAATTATTGTGATAAAATATAGATAAAGCTTAACTATCTAAGCATTTTTAAGCACACAGCTCAGTGGCATTAGTATATTTACACTGCTCTGCAACCATCACTAGTCATCTCCAGAACCTTCTTAATCCCCAAACTGGACCTCTGTGTCCATTAAACAATAGTTCTCCAAGACCCTCTCTCCAGCACCCCCACTAACCACTGGCATGTCATTTATAAAAGGAGGAAACTGTTGCTCGGAGAGGTCAAGGGACTTGCTCAAGGTTTCATAGCTGGGACCTGACCCAACCAGGGCTGGAGGCCAGCTCTCCTTCCTGGGTTGCAAAACTCTTGTTTCTTCCCATCTGCGACACCTTGATTACAGTATGGAGCCACCGGTGGTGGTGATACTGCCACCTCCACCGCAATTCATCTTCTTTCCACATTCTAGACTAATGCCTGGCGCGCCGGAGAAGCCCAGCAGAGTTATGGAGCGAATTACAGAATGAATCCTCAAAACAGACACTGTGTCATCCTGACCCTGTGGTTGGGAATGGAGCTCCAACTGTGACCTCTGCCTTCTAAAAACATTTGTTGAATGCTGACTGTGCGCCTGGCATGCTTGCTCCTCCTCCCACCCCGGTCCTGGGCCCTGCCCTGCCTGACAGCCCCGAGAAGGAAGATTTGTGTTTACATTACCCAGTCAATTTTGTATTTATTTTAGATATTAAGCAGTGACATAAAAGCTGCTGACATTAACCTTCAGGGGTAGAAATTGGCTTTAATGGACCCCATAAAAGTTATTATTGATGGCAGCTGCACGCAGCATCACTGTGACCTCAGCACCAGCCTCCACCGCTGTCAATACTGTTGACAATTACAATTGACTAATGCAAGGCCGGGCGCGGACGCACAGTCGATGTTCCTGTGGCTGGAGGTCGCTGGGGTATGCTTTGCTTTTCACATTTATCTGTTAAGGATCTCTGAGAACTCAGTTACACATCTTTGGTGGCCTCCATGGAGAGTCTGAAACACTCACTGACTCTAATGGAGGGAAGCAAAGGACTGGGGCTACGGGATGAGAGAGACCAGAGTTCAAATCCAAGCTCTGCTAACGACAGGCTGACTTTCTGACTGTCATGTTGGTTGACCTTTCTAGAACCTCAGTTTTCCCATGTGGCAGATGGGACGACACTGTTGTTAGGAGGACTAAAGCCACTGGAGGCGTGCAGTGGTGGGCCCTCAGCAGAGGCTGCTGGCTTCCTTTTATTCCGCTGTGTTGTGCTGTGTTTGCTAACATGTACCATGGAATTGAGCCCTCCTTCTCCTCCTCAGATGCTGACAGCCACATTCTCATCAAAGGAGGAGGAGAGCTTGGAGCAGGGGGGTGGATGGGAGAGCAGGAGAGGATGGAGTGGAGCAGAGGAGAGCATGGGGAGGGCAGCAGGAAGGGAAGGAGGGTCTGAAAAGAACCAACGCTCTTGTGATAGGGCCTGGCTCCAGCTTAACTGGACATGCACACCACACATGCCCGTCATCTATTTGTGCCTCAGTTTCCTTAACTATGCAAGGGAACCTGATCAGTGAACAAAAGCATGCCATTTTGGTGACTCCTGTTGTTATTGAGACCAGAGTATGACAAAGCCCGTGATGTCACTTCTCAACTGAGGCAAGCAAGTGTGTGGGCACTTGGGGGTGTCTGGCTTTGGGTGTCCAGGCCTGAGAGAAGAACTGAGGCAGGAGCCCTTTGTTAGATTCACCTTATGCCTCCTTTGCCTGACTGTCTTCCTCAAGGACAGCTAGACTTAGAGTTCCATGGCTGGCATGGAAATGGACACTCAGAAAGAGAGGGTGACATGGCCGGGGAGCAGGCAGCCTTTTTCCTGTCCCCACTATCAAAGGCTGTAACTCATCAGGCTTATCGACTGTGTCATTATCACCCAACAGAGGCTTAATTCTGCTGTAATTCAGCTCTCAGGGAATATACAATAATGTGGGCGGTGTGTGCCTTGCTCTGTCATGACTTTATAGAAAATGATCATTTGTCACCATGGCAAGAAGCCTTCAAAAGAACAAGCAACCCCAGTATTGTGCTACTAGAAGAATTCACTGGAATAACTAGGGCTCATAGAGTAAAGGCCTTGGAGCCACATGGGTCCGAGTTCCAATGCCATCATGCAGGCTGTGTGACCTGTGCAGGTTTCTTAGCCTCTTTGGGTGGCAATTTTTTTTCTGTGCAATGGGGATAATGTAGTCACCTTCAAAGTGCTGAAGGCAAGTGATATCACCTAGCTAAAGTGTTTAGGACTGTGCTTAGGTTCCAATAATCATCAGCAGCTATTAACTATTAATGTTATTATTATTTTCATCCCAGGCACCTTCATCTTATGTATGCCAATACATAATCCTATATCTAGAAGGGCCTGCAGGTCATTCAACTCTGCTATTGCCAAAGGTGTCTATTAGAACACTGGTTCCATCAGATGCTCCAAGAATAAAGGGTTCTGTGGCCAAACAATTTGGGGAATGCTGCATGTATCCCTCTTTGGTAATTTATCCATCTGAAAGGCTCTGACAAGTCTTGCAGCAGATAAACTGGTTTAAATTTGTTTAACCCTATGGTTCTGAAATTGAGGTACAAAGAAAGGGTGCAACTCACATCCCACATGGGCCACATCCCAGTCCAGTGATGGAATTGGGATTCCCTGACCTCTGACCAGATCTCATTTTCTCTGTTTCAGGCCTCACACTGCCCTGCTTTGGTCCAGTGCACAGTAGGGGGAGGGAAGAGGCAGGGCTGTGGGCTCAGCCTGAGCCTTGATGGGAAGGTGGTGAGGGAGTACAGGTTGCCCCCCACTATAGAGGGGGGTCCTCAGGGACTCAGGCCACTGACCCCTCACAGTGCTTGCTGGGTGTCAGTCAGGGGAGGGAGTACCCAGGACCTGTCCTTTCCCCACCCCCAAGAAGTACAAAGGCTCTCTGGGAATGGACATTTGGAATTCTGCTGTACCTGGCTCTTTAAGGGTATAAAATTCCCTACTAACCCTGACCATGTATGATCACCTGATCTCGAACCTGGGACTTGGTCTCACATAGCTCAGCAGGAGCCTCCTTTTCAGAGACCCATCTCAGTCCTCATGTCTTACCTAGTCCTGGGCAGCAATGGCTAGGCACCAGCATTTAGAGCTGGGAACCAGTAGGGGGCGCTGGCACCTGCCTGGCTCTTGCTCTAATTCACTGCTCTCCCCACATGCCCCTCTGGCAGCTCTGGTGTGGAAGACCCCCTGGCTGGGCTTTCCAGAAATAGTCACCCCCCCCACTAGGGGCCGGGGCTGTCCTTAGACTGCCCTATTCCCCAAACCTTCAGGGCCAGACCCCAGCAGGACCTCCTTGTTGGTGGTCTGGCATGGCAAAGCTGACCAGGGGCTGGAGGGGCATAAACATACCAGAAAGGAAGATTCCCTGAGCGACTTGGCTCCACGCAGGACTGCGGTGGACTCAGCCTCCAGGAGATCTGCCAAGGAGGTCCCAGGAGGAAGGAAGAAGCTTCTGAAACTGGGCTCCTTCCCTCCGCCATGAGAAGGGGGCGTGTGAACTGAATGTCCTCTTTTTCTCCCACTGCACCTCTGGGCCTTGGGAGAAGTTGCTGCAGAGATGTGTGTCATAAAGTGTCTGGAGCCAACACGAGATGGCTGGAGGGAGTTGGGGTGAACCCTCAAGTCTCTATTTCTCAAATTTCATTTTTAACTTTCTTTTAATTGACAAATAATAATTACATATATTTATGGGAAACAGTGTGATGTTCTGACACATATATGTATATATTGTGGAATGCTTAAATCAAGCTAATTAACATATCCGTTGTCTCGCATACTTATTTCTTTGTGGAGAAAACATTTAAAATCTACTCTTAGCAATTTTGAGATATACATTATCACAGATTGAACATTCCTAATCTGAAAGTCTGAAATGCTCTAAAATCCCAAACCTTTGAGCATCATGTTGGATTTTGGATTTCAGATTTTTGGATTAGGGCTACTTACTTAACCAGTCAAGTCTATGCAAATATTTCCAAATCTGAAAAACTCTAATCATCTAGCCCTGAGCATTTAGGATAAGGGATATTCAGCCTGTACTTACTGTAGCTACCATGTGCAAGAGATGCTGAAAACCTTTTCCTCCTAAATGAAATTTTGTAGACATTTTCTCTAATTCAAGTTACCCCATATGACCTTTTTTTTTTTTTTTTTTTTTTTGGTTGTTGTTGTTTTTTTGTAAACCATTCTCTGATCAAGACAAGGTACTGGAGATTGCCGGGGACTACAGAGTACTGGAGGCTAGAGACTGTACAAGCAGGATTCGGGCAGTTGGATAGAGGACAGGCTATTGGGAATGGATTACCACCATCCATGCCCCTCTGGCCCCCCACACGTAGGCACCTTGTAAACAGTAACCCAGTCTCTCAGACCCCTCCCTAATCTGAAGTGAAAGGGCAGTGGCTTAATCTCTGACTTGTCACTGAGGCGTGGGTATTTCATGTGACTGTGCAAGAGGCTCTGACTTTTGACCTCTGAAAGCAAAGCAATTTTTTTTTACCAATTTCACCAGAGCCCCAAGCAATGGAGCAGAAAGTCAATATTATAATTAAAGCCCCAGCCCACACCCCAGGCGCCCGGGCACAGGCTGTGACAGCCACTCACCGGTCTCGGTGTTCTCGTGCTCGGTGTCCGTGAGTGTGAGGTTGGAGTTAGCCCGGCTGGACAGGCAGGAGCTGCGCCCTGACCGTGTGCTCCGGCCCCACAGCCGCACAGGGTGCTCGGGGGACAGCACGGTGTCGGCCTCCATGTCGGCATCGGAGCTGGCCCCCATGGAGTAGCCGCAGTGAGGGAGGCCGATGTCTGTTCGGTAGAGGGTCCCATGAGGGGGCGTCACCTCTCCCAGCCCCAGCTCACGCAGGGAGAAGTTGGTACCTGCGAGGAAACACAAGTGAGCTTGGTTAGTGTGCTGAGACGCGTTCTCCTACCTGCAGCCCTTTCTCTGAACTCACTGTGGCCTTCCATGCCCATGCCTGGGCTCCAGTGGGTCCCTCTGCCTATAGGGCTCTCCTTCTGTCCCTTTGCCACCAGGCCAAATCCTATCTAAAGTCCATTTCAAAGACACCTCCTCTGTGGTGTCACCCTCCATGTCAGACTTCCTGCCTCTGCCGCCCAGTCCCCCGTGAGTTCCTGAGCGAAGCCATGGCAGCCAAGCTGCCTGCACTTCTGCTGGAGATGACTTCAACAAGAGAAGTGCCATGCTTACTCTTAATCCTAGAGCCTACAATAAAATCCAGAGCTTAGAAGGGGCTCAATGCATGTGTGTCAAATTGCAGGACTCAAGTCTCTGTCATGCAGGGCTTGTCAGCAAGTCCAGAATGTTCCCCCTGGAGTCAGAAGTTCCTTTCTGGGCAGGTCGGAAGAGCCCAGAGCACCGGAATGAAGAAGATGCCAACTGGCAGAGAAAAGTGGGCCTTGCACGGGAGACAGGGTCCTGCTGCCTCCTCATGCCACATGGGACTATGATGGGCAATCAGCAGAGATGGGTCTCTTGAGCACACAAGAAGGCCTGGCAATGCTCAGGACTGAGGCTGGGGAAGATGTGGGTGAGGGGAGCTCACCCAAGGATTAGGATCTGAATCTACTTTCATGGGTTCCTTTATTATTATTATTGCTGTTTTGGTACTAGAGGTTGGACTTCGAGTCATTCTACTTCTGAGCTACACTCCAGACCTATTTTATTTATTATTATTATTTTTTTAATTTTTGAAGCAAGGTCTCATAATAAGGCTGGCCCTGAACCTGTGATCCTCTTGTCTCAGCCTCTCAAGGACCAAGATTACAGGCCTGTGCCACCATACCTGGCTCCTTCATTACTCTTGTATGTTCATTCAATAGACTGTTTCTCTCATGCTTCTATTATTTCGAGGAACATTCAAGGGGAAAAGGAAGGAGTATTTGGAAGCTTCAAGGGCCATATCCCAAGTAAAGCGATGATGTGGGTATATACACTTATAACCAGGTGGCACCAACTGCAGCTTGCCATGAGTCTTTACTGAAAGTCAGCAATGGGTAGGGTGTGGCGCCTGATTCCACAGAGCTCCCAGTCAAGTGTGGGAGACATAGTCAAGCACACGAATCCGGGGTGAGGCTAATGGAGATTCTGGGAGCACAGAGGCAGGAGGTGGGGCACAGCTCAGAGGGGAGGGCTGGGGCTGAGAGTGAATGCAAAGACCACAGCCAGGAGGCAGCAGAGGTGAATGCCCAAGTTTCCAAGGCATCCTGCAACCAGAGCCATGGCTGACTAGGCCAAACTTGCAAAGAAAAGTGGGAATAAACTGCCAGAAAGGCAGGAGGGAAGCCAGTAGAGACAGCTTTATGACCATGTGCCTCAGTGTCCTCCTCATCTCTGCAGATAATCTCTATCACACCTGCTGCAGAGGAGGTGCTGAGTAAAAGTTAGCTAAATAAACTCCTGAGCAAATGCAGCCTGGCAGGAGACGACCTGGGTCCCTGTTGCAGTGAGAGCTGCTGAGTGGCCGAGGCCCTGGAAGGAATGCCATGGTCCTGCTCCCCAGGTGGGTGACACTGAGATAGCTTCAACTTGAGGTTAAAGGCATGAAATCATCATTCTGTACTGGTGGGCAAATGCTGTAACTGGTGTCTAGTCCCCCCAGTGCCTCCTTATATACCCAGGGCCTCCCAGCCTCTGCTCTGGCTGCTCCAGACCCTTCCCTACAATCCCTTTCTCCTCTCTCCCCCAGATCAGCTACTAGACAAATGCTGACATGAGTAGGCCCCACATCGCAGAGTGGGCTCTGCTTGGTGGCCAGGGGGACATTCTGATTGGCTGGGGGTCTAGGCCAGGCCAGATGTTACGCATTCTGAATACCACCCCTGTGTGCCATCTTGCAATCCACCCTCCTGTTTTGCTCTGCTTCCAAGAAAATGAAAACTCCAAACTGGAGCCTAAATCCCTCAGTTGGCTTCCCACTCTCTTTGTATATCATGCTGTCTAGCTGTTCTCTGATCCACACTCCTCACTCCTGTCCCAGGCCCCACCCCTAGCCCACATCCCTGCTTTACTGGGCCGGTTCTCTCAAGAAATGCCACTCACATGTTACACAGAGTGATTGCTATATTAAGTGAAAAATCAAATTTATTTGCCATACACAGCCTGGGCTGCATTGACTTCCACATGGCTTGCCCTGCACAGCTTTTAAGCAGCAAGAATTGGTATCAATCCTAGTGAGCTGAGACATCTTGGGACTGGAAAAAAAGCAAGGTAAAAGTGACTCTAAGGGCTCAGCATCCTGGTGAGTGAGCCAGCCCCTCTCATGTGAGTTTGGGAGATTTCTTTCATGACATGTGAGAAGTCCTCATGGCCATTTGTTTTATGCCCTTTTAGCTTCTTTGCTGAGGAGGGCAGGACAGATTTGATATCTCATCTCACTTGCCATTTAGCTGGGCCATCCTGGGGTGGCAGTCACCTGAGCTTCAATGTTCTTGTCTTTAAAGTGGGGTGCTAACCCCACAAGAGAGTTTCAGGGATCCAGGGTGGTAATTTGTAAACCGCTCCACACAGACCTGCACATGAGATGGAGATGAGAATGCTTCTTGTGTGTTATTTATGGAGACTAGAAGAGGTTCCTTTCCCGAGCCTCACCTCCTAGGGTGGCACCTAATCCAGGGGCTTTCTGAGCTCTGGAACATAGGCAGAAGAGAGTGCCAGGACAGCTTTGGGCTATTCTGTCTCTTCCCCTCCCTGAGCTTCAGAGATGACACTTAATAGCAGCCAGCACTTATGAAGCATCTGTGTGCCAGGCCCCACTGTCTAGTGCATTATCCACGGTCTTTAGGAATCCTTGTGACCACCTGACTATTAGGTGCTATTATCTTCTTGCACAGGTGAAGAAGCCCACAGTCCCCATAGCCATAGCAGAGTCAGGATTCAAATCCAGATCCATCTGCAGCCAGAGCTTGAGCTCTTAACCACAGCTAGGGAGGGGCTGACGAGCCCTCAGCTTTCAAGCCAGAGAAGCGGCCTTGCTAACAGGCAACTTCCATGTGAATCCAGGACTGCCTGTGGTATGGGAGAGAATAGAGATGAGAAGGTCATTGGTACACTGTGTATGTGTGTGTGTGTGTGTGTGTGTGTGTGTGTGTGTGTGTGTGTGTGTGAGAGAGAGAGAGAGAGAGAGAGAGAGAGAGAGAGAGAGAGAGAGAGAGAAGGATATCTGCTCCTTTTCTCTCTGTGGTCTTGGGCAAATGATTCAGCCTGGGGTTGTTGTAAGGCGTAAACAACATTTTCAAAATGCTTACAAAAGACATAGAATACTGTTGGCTGACCCTCTCTGTGGATGGGGAGAAAGGCAGGGCAGAATCAGGGTGGGGTGCATGAACTTCGAGGGGCTGAGGCTCTGTAGGCAGAAAAGCAGGGAACAATGGTTCCTAAAGGCATGGGAACAGTTCAGCAGGGCTGGACCATGAGTGGTGGACAGACAGGAGACAAAAAATCTAGGAAGACAAGAAAGGGAGTTGGGGAGGGCCCTCTAGTGCCAGCTGGGTTAAGGAACTCAGTGTCAGGGCCACAGGGAGTCACCCCAAGCCCCACTGTAGTGCAGTTCAGAGCCATGCCTGAGGGGGCAGCTCTGAGCAAAGCGGCGGTGTCCTTGTGGCTCATCCTCCAGAGATAATAGCCAGACTTGGGAAGTGGCGGAGGGAGTGGGGAAGAGGGATGGATCTGAAAGCTGTTCTAGGATTGGATGAATGACTGGTGACTACAGTAGTAGGAACTGAAAGAGGGGGAGTCAGACACCAGGTTATTCTCCAAATTACCAAGTTTTAAGGTCTAACCATCTGAGGAATGTTGAATAAATATGTATTAAAACTAAGAACTAACATGTATTCAGCACTTGGTGTGGTCATGCTTCCCACTTAATCATGTCCTGTCACTGGGTCCTCACAATTCTGCAGCAGGGAGACTGTGCATGCTATAAAGTTCAGAGGAGAGTCTGCCGGTGGACCCCAGCTCCTAGCACCTCCCTCTACTGAGTGACTAAGCAAGCACATCATGAACTAAGAATGAACTACAGGGCAGGGTTACATCAGACCCATGGGCCCAAACAGCAGAGACTTGGTTTGATCCAGAGGCCCCCCTGGCATTCAGCTCACCTGGGCGCACAGCCCTGCTGGCCCTGCCCTCACCTGTGCGGCAGAACTCCTCAGCCTCCTGAGGCACCATGTCCTTGACGCGGCCATAGGCCAGGCGGGCGTCCTGGTCATAGGCCTTCAGGGTCTCGCTGGAGCTGTAGGACTTCTGCGGGGCCTTGCCCTCCTCGCTGTCTGCGGACGAGCTGGTGTAGCGGCGCTCGGTGTCCCGGCGCCGGGTCAGCGAGCGGTAGGGCTTCCTTTCCTTCACGTCCATGCTTTCTGGCCTGCGCTCCTCCACATCCACAAACTGGGTCCTTGCCACACTCAGGGCTGAGTGCTCTGGAGCTGGGGAAAGCAAAGAAGGGGCGTGAATTCTGGCCTTCAAAGGGCAAAGGCAAGGCGGGGGTCTTGGACCTGGATTCACCCTTGCAGAGATGTATTTGAAGAGCTGCAGGCTGGAGAGGGGAGTGTGCCACTGTGCCCCCAATCAAGTCATCAGTGGCAGAGGGCACTGGCACCCAGGGCCTCTCATTAGGAATCCTGTCTCTTTCTGCTACTTAGACTGTCCACTATGAGGCTGCCCCATAGCCTCTCCTCCAGTGCTGGCTACTAGGGGAGCTGACAGAAGACCAAAGGACACTGGCATTTGGTAATGCCCCCAGACAGGAACTGCACCCCTGCAGTTTCCATCATATCCCAGCTGGGTCAGTGTTGACCTGGAACTCTTAAAGACTCCTTAAGAATTTGTGAAATGAATGATTATATACAGGCACTGGGGGGAAGTGCTTTGCATATATTATTGCAATAAATCATCACATGTCCCCAGATACTATTACTGTCTCCAACGTTTTCTAGAAACAAACCAAGCTATAAGCAACCCACCCCTACTTATCACCGCCAGATTCTTAGGTAATCATTTGCTTCATGCCTGACTCCTCCACTAGTAGGTAAGCTCCCTGAGGTCCATGTCTCACCTCTTTTACTCCTTGTCCACAGCATCTAGAGCCAGGGCTGGGTCCTGTAGGTACCTAGTAAACATCTGTTTAATCAACCAGCTCACCAACACACACCTGACGGGTGAGAAAACTGAGGTTCAGAACCATCTTCTAGGTCACTGGGGTGGCAAGCAGACAGAGCGAGGATCAGAACCCAGGTCTGTTGGCTCTGAAGCCTGAGTTTTTTCCATTCTATTTGGTCACCTCAAGACTCCCAACCTCCTTCTCTTTCTGTATAAATGAGTCCTTCCAGCTAGTCACCCCCAGACCTGTGGGTCCCAGCAGTGCCACAGCTGGCACCTGGGAGCACAGTGCCTCCTGCCCCATGCTTGTGGGGTGGCTATGGTGTCTAACTGGGGTTGGTCCCTCATTGTTCTGGCTCCTTTTCCCAATCTGGACTATTTTGCTGTAGAAAGACACCCTTGTTCTCCTTCAGGATGTCTTCTGTTAGCTCTGAGGTGTGCAAACAATTTCCTTTGGGATTTATCATGATAAATGATAGAACACCTTGGTACCCTGACTTGCCTCCTTAAGACACACTCTTCATTTCAGACCCATGGAGCTGTCTGCCATTTCCCAGACCCCTGTACTCCCTCATATTGCTGAGACTCTGTGTTTGTTGTTTGTTGGGTTCACCAAAGAGAGGCAGAAGGAGATGGGAACAGGAGAGTGGAAGACGAGACATCTGAATGTGTCCTCCCCGCTCTCTCCCTACTCTGTCAGCCTCTGTCCACACCCTTTGCCTCCAGGTGGCTCCTCTTGCAGGTCTCCACCTCTTACTGGGCTCTGCTGACACTTTTCCCCATGCTCACCTGCCAAGACCCAGTGTATCCGTTTCCTGCTGTTGCTAGACCATGGGACTTTAATCATCTTGGCTGGCTCCCTCAGCCTGCCACACCCATGTCTTGTCATGACTCTCTGCTCATCTAAGAGTCTGGGGTGAATTCTGTTTCCTATAAGGATCCATGATACAGCTTGGCTTGTATTATTTGGCTGACTTTATGCAATCTCTCTCATCGTCATCATTCAAGACAGACCACCCAACCCTGCTGAGAGAATGCTAACGCTGGCCCCACCTGGGAGACGTGGAAGAGCTTGGCACAGACTCCGCCTGCCATCCTCTTCCTGAGGGGCAGCTTCCTAAGTCCCCGCTCCAAGTACAACCCGAGAACCACAAAGGCAGCTTCAGGGTGCAGTTCTCTTCCACAAATGGTGGGTGATAGACCAGTCTTGGGCTGCATGGTAAGTGACTCCAGAGATGAGCAAGACATGAGCTTTGCAGTTACAGCTTACTGTTCCCCTGGGTGTCAGCCATAGAGCCCAAATGCTTTGATAGAGTTTCAACTGCAGGTTTATGAGTTCCTCCTTATGCTCTGATATGAGTATCAGTTTTGGTCTGTCAATGGGGAGACAGAGTGAGCCAGGGACAGGAGGAGGGAAGGAACAAGTACACATTGAGCACAAAAGTCAGTGCTTTCTTCACATACCCACAAGAATCTAAGTGAGATCAGGCTAAATGACTGAGGTAGCTGATCAAGTTAGCACAGCAAGTAAAGGATGTAGCTGGACCCTGAACCCAGGACTCTCTGACTCTAAAATCCATATTTTGGTGTTTTTTTTTTCCTTTGTGTGGAGCTGGGCTTAGATGGATCTAGAAGATTTGAACAGGTGCATGAAAGTGGGGAGGCCTGGGAGACACCTGGTAGTGATGGTGATGAGAATCTCATTTTGGTAGGAAAAGAGCCAATAACAATAAAATAACTACTGTTAACACATCCTCCTGTGCTGGGTACATATTATTTCCGGGTGCTTATTATTTCTAGTCCCTGCACAACTGTGCAAATGAGGTGTTATTCTCTTACTTTATAGTTTCTCATACTTACTCTTATTTTACCAATGAGATAGCAAGCTCAAGGAGATTAATTGACTTGCTCTAGATTGAATGGCTCCCAAGTGTCTGGGTCTAGATATGAACCAGAAAAAAAATGTTTGAACCTCAAGAAAAGTATTGAACACCTAGTCCCTTAGGCTAATTCACTTTGTTAATAATTGCAAAGGTCTTTTTACATTTTTTTTTGTTCTAAGTGCTGCAGAAGATGCACAGAGATATCACAGTAGACTGTGTCCTCTATACCTTCCTTTCTTCCCTCCTCCCTTCCCCTTCTGTGGCCTTCCTTCCCCCCAGCTCTGAGTCTCTGCTCCCTTGTTCCCAGCCTATTTCCAGGCATAAGAGGATAAGACATGTGTTTTGGCCTCCTTGGAGCTTCTATTTAGTGGGCAAGTCAAATAGGAAGAGATGCAAGGGGTCCAAGACTGAGGTCAGCCAAAGATGGAGAGACGATCAGGGACCCTCACGAGAGACAGTGACATCTAAACACGACCCAAGAATGCCAGATGAAAAGTGAGCCAGGCCAGATGGTTTTGAGGTATGAGAAGGAGTATCTGTGGCTTCCAAATTTTTCAACCTATAGTGAAAATATACTGTGTCACAGTTCAGGATACACAAATACCTATGAGTTTCTAACTAAAACAAAAACTTCACAAAACTGTGCTGCAAGGGTGGAATCTGATATTTCTATTCCATTGCTGCTTACCTAGAATTACTAGTGGATTACCAACCCACAGACTGAAACATGGCATTCTAGGGGACAGTGTGGATGAATGAACATGGAGCAGACTGAAGCCTGGTAATTCCTGGAGCTCAGATTCAAGGAGGGAAAGAGATTGGAGACGAAGCTTGAGGAGGAGTGAGCAGTCTGGTAGAAGACATAAAGAAACTTCCATAATACCAAAGGATAATAAAATGCAGAGAGCCTGCTGGGGAGGACCTGGAAGGAGCATGCCCCTCATAGTTGGTTTTCAGTAGCTTTGATGACTTAAGGGCCTGGAGCTGACCTGGAAGAATGTCCAGGGTGTGGGGCTCCTGGAAAAGAAGACATGAGAAGCAAAACCTTTGGTGTGAAAGGATAAGCTGACATAGCAAACCTGGGCTCTTCTCCTAGGCTCCATTGATACTTATGAAGAGGCAGGACCTGGACCATTTGCAGGGAGACTTCCACAGGCAGGTATGGCACTGCCAAGAAACCTCTGCCCAGCCACAGCCCACGGGGAAATGGGGCTGTTATCACTCCAGTTACCCTGCAACCTCAGGAACAGCCAGAAATGAGCCAGGAAATTGACTGAATTCCTGCTGGACTAAAGTTTTATAAGTTTTGCTTAACATAAGCACTGGGTGATATTTTTAGTTCTTTGTGTGTCAAAAAGGGCCCATAAATATTTCAGAGCTAAAATGAGTTCCACGAAATGTAAGTCCTGGATAGTATCTGGGTGTGTATAAAACCATAAATTTTACTTAGTCCTTTAAAGTTTATTCCTGTAAGTCCTTTGTTTAGAGCTGGGGTGGGGATGGCAGCCTCTATTCTCATGCCCAGTGCCATGTTGGGCTATGTGCAAACCAGAGAAGGTGGCATTATCACACCATTATCCCCACTTCATGGATTTGGAAACTGAGGCTCAGAGTGACAAAGTGATGGTCAAATCCACACAGTAGTCCAGGACTGAAACCCTAGGGCTCTGGCTCCCAAGACCATGCTCTCTGTCATGGCACTTAGAGCACATTTCTCCAGTCTGGTCAGTTTTGGTGAACCTCTTGACTTTTAGACAAGGAGGCAGTGGTGATAATAATGGTATCCACCGTAAGTCTTAACATACATTTCTTCATTTCATCCTGGCTACACCCTAACGATTCCATTTTATAGGTGAAGAGAGGACTTAGGTTAAGCACCTCACACAGAGAACCACATGAGAAAGTGACAGAGCCAGGATTTATACCTGGGTTTACCCCACCCCAGCTTTAAGCTTTTAACCATAGTCTATACTGCTCCCCACATGGTCATCCTCACTCTAATTTGTTGAAATGTTCTACTTGTTCTTTCACTTTGTTTTGTGATAGTATTAGTTCTTCTGATGACCCAACCTGGTACCTGACTCAGGCTCTGGAGAAGGGCTTTCATGATTACTTCTCCATGGATCCTGCTCAGAAGAGCACACTGGGCCACAGACAGGGCTTTCCTGGGAGTGTGGCTGCATGCCCAACCTGGCTGTGGGGACATCCCTAATCAGCGGCCTGGCAGGCAGGTGACAGATGGTGCCGCTGCCTACAGGAGCCATCTTGCCCTTCTGTTGGAGGCTTGTCAGAGACCAGGTATCAAAGGGCAGATGGCTCTGATGCTGAGCCAAGAGAGTTC
>PVLC010038750.1:0-14478 GCA_004027655.1 Graphiurus murinus | reverse complement strand
GGAGGACCTAGAATTCTTTTAATTGTAAATCACAATTCTGTCCAGTAAGGAAAGAAAAGTTTGAATGCTGCTTAACAGCTAGTGCCAGGAATTGACCACAGCTTTGTGTCACCATTTTAAATGACTACAGGTGTGACTTAAAGGCACCCGAGAAGCCAGTACAGAGTGGAGGTCACCCTTTGGATTCCCTAGGCTATTAGGGTAATTGGAGAGCTGAGTCATGGAAGATGTGGTCTGCTGAACCACAAATCCAAAGGGAAAAGGGAAAGCCTTTGAAAATGGGCAAGGGTAAGTATTCCTTTGTCCTGTTTGGAGAAAGGGCAAAGGAGAACCAGCTGGACACAATTAAATCCTCAAGAGGTCTAGAGGGCCAGGAGCAAGAAGGACCCACAGGTACAAACTGACCTCCACGCCAACTCTGACACAAACCAGGGAGGGCAAAGAATGTGTTCTCAATTTGCATATTTCCAGGAGAAGAGGACAGGACGTGGTCAGCCACACCAATGTTCATCGAGCCATATGTTGAAAGTATCATCTGAAATACAATATGAAACACATTGAAGGCATTCTGGAGAGATTGGTGCTGCAAACTCAGTAGCCACCATGTCCCCCAGGGTCTGTGTCCACATCTGAGCTGAGGGCTCCCCTCTGTTTTTACCACCAGCCTGCTCATAGACCCTCCTGCATACCATTACCCTTGAATCTCTGTGAATATTGCTTTCTTCCCAACCTCATTGTGAATTCCTTCTTCCCAAGGCAGACAGCTGTGTCTTTCATCCCTACATCCCCTAGATCTTTGAATGGCTTTTGACATTATAGAACACATTCAAAACTTATTTCATCAAATGATTGTAAATGAATTAAAATTTCAAATGGAAATGTATTTAATTCCCATTTTTAAAAGCAAATAATTGGTTCTGGCATTTGAATGAGACTGGAGTGTGGTCCATGGAGTAACACATGTCCTAGATTATAGGCATGGCCAGACTACATCTGTCCATGACAAGGTCTTTATTGTGCAGATGACTTGGGTACCTGTAACTCACATGCATAAAATCAGAAAATAGATGTGTACAGAAGCAAACAATATGCAAGAGGAAATGAGAATCTCTTCTTTGTGTCCTAAGGGGCTCCTTTGTCGATCTACAAATGAGATAAAGAAGCATTTTGGATTACAAATTAAGAACTGAGAGATTTCTTTTCAAAATGACCTATTTTAATTCTCTTTTAGACAATGCATACTTACTTTTTGGAAATAAGACAGAGAGAAATTTACCGAAAAAAATTATCATCACTTGTATTCTCATCTAGAGATAATAACTGTTAATAGGTTGTTATGTTTCTACCCACTAACATAGTCAATAATAAAATATTATATTCAACACTGTGTGTATGTATGTATACTCATAGCCCTGTCTATCTATCTATCTATCTATCTATCTATCTATCTATCTATCTATCTATCTATCATCTATCTGTCCATATTTTCTTAGCATTAAAGAAGACATAAGATTTTTCAGACAAAATCTGGGATTGAATATGAGTAAATAAAGTTATTTTTAATGTATCACTCTCTACCTAGGTTACTCCCAACTCAATAATGAGTATAATGATAGCACACACTCACTTCTTCTGGTTCTTAAAATAATCAAACAATATAATTAATTTTAAGAATTTAGCATAATGTTTAAAATGTAATCTCCACATTATTAGTTATTTTCATTATAACATCGGGAACATATTACAAATTGTTCCATGAATTCTATATTTTCCATAAAATCTCTTATCATAAAAGTGCTTCCAGAACATGATGCTTTTTTAAAATTGTTGCATAGGATTTCATCATATGGATTTGCCATAATATTTACAATCATGTTCTTCTCTTTGAAATTTTATGCTATTTTTAATATTTTGCTACTGCAAATAATGGGTTAATGGAAAATCTTCATTTTGCCCATGAGGTAGAACTCTTGTTATGCATGGAGTAATATACAATAAACTGGAACAAATGATGCAGATATAATCTCTATTTTCATAGCAGTTATGAAATTAAGTAAACAGTTTGGATAAAGCATAGTTTCACAATATATGAAGCTGATGGTATCAACAAACTACTGTCTACTCATAATTTGGGGGTAGGAAGTCTTCTGAGAGGAAGTAATGTCTCAATGGAAAACTGTAGGAGTAGGAATTTCCCAAATGGACAGAAGCTGGTAGAGAAGACCTTGGGTTATTCCAAACAAAAGGAATATATATTACATGAGAAGTCTTGCAGATACAATAGTGCATGGATAAAGAGAAGAGTGGTAGCACACACACCTGGGAGGCTGACACAGGAGGATAACAGATTTGAGGCCAGCCTCCAAAACTTAGTGAGGCCCTCAGCAACTTAGTGAGACTCTGTTTCAAAATAAAATAGGATTGAGCATGTAGATCAGAAGTAGAACATCTTGTGTTCCCTTCCTAGAACCCCTTACCCCCCAAATCATTCATGTATTAGAAACAAATACATGCATATATGTGATCAGCTAATCTTTAACAAGGGCATTAAAATGCATAATAAAGTATGCTGTCTTTAATAAATGGTGTTGGGAAAACCAGACATCCACATGCAAAAGAATGAAACTCTTATACCCCTACCTCACACCCTATTTCATACCTCTATCTCATACATACACATACTCTTAAAATGGATTGAAGACTTATTAAAGGAAAATTCTTTAGAACAATTAAATTCAGTAAAGTTTCTGGGAGCAAACCAAAACAAAACTTATTTACAAACTGAGAAGATCCCAGAACAAGAACAGGCTCTGAGAACTTCAACCAACACTGGGATCAGGCAGCTGTTACAGAACACGGAAGAGAGCTAAGCAGACAATTTACTTGGTGACAAGCTCTTTTAGTCCACTGGTCACATTGCCTCTTGCAATTAACAAGAACCTATCCACGGAGATTAAATTCCATATCAGTTTAGACTATGTTGGTATTATGGAAACATAGTTCAAATCAATGGTCTCCCATAAATTGTATTAAACAGATTCAAATGTAAGACCTGGAGTTCTAGAACTCTTAGAAGTAAACACTGGAGAAAAGCTTCATGATAGCAAATATAAAGCTTTCATCCATCAAAGAAAATTATCAACAGAGTTAAGAAACAAAGTACAGGATGAGAGAAAATGCAATCCATATATAAGATAAGGAATCAGTAGCTGAGGTATATAGTGAACCCCTAGTATATAAAAGAAAAACACGTACCAGCTAAAAATTGGACATAAAGAACTTAAATAGATATTTTTCCAAAGAAGACACACAAATGGCCAATAGTTACATGAAAATGTTCTCAACATCATTAATCATCAGGGAACTACAACTCAAACCAATAATGAGGTATCACTTCACACCTGTTAGGATGGTGGCTATCAAAAAATAAATAAATACATAGGAGATAACACGTTCAGCAAGGTCATGTGGAGACACTGCTCGCTCTCACTGATAATAAAAGAAACACAAATTTAAACTAGACTCACACCTCACAAAAGCATTGACAACAGGCTCAGTTGGAAGAACCAGTGGATTGACTGACATACCCATGCATGGATGGGGAGAATACAAATGGTAGATATGTAAAAAAAAAAAAAACATATTTATCAAAATGACACATGCACATTTTCTGGCTGAATAATCTCAGTTTTTTAAAATATATTACTTGTGGAATTATTTTTATAAGAAACGAATCCAAATACTCTTCAATGGGGCACTATTTGAATAGACATTGATAAATTATCAAATAAAATATTATTTTTTAAAAACCTAAGTAATTTAAATATAGAGTGAGTACTAAGTTGTATCAATGAATTATTGATAGTCTTTCAAGATATAACTATGACATTACAGTTACATAAAAATTGTCTTTTTTTAAAAAAAAGTAGATGAATATTGATGTATATGTGAAGTGACATGATATTTGTGATTTGCTTAAAAATTCATTATGATGGAACAAAAATTTAACAAGATCTTTATATGATATTTGTGATCACCAGTGATCTATCTATTCAAGGGTAGTATTAGACTATGTTTTGAAGTATATAAAGGCTGCATTAGTATAAACAACTGTTTGGATCTAGAATGTCTTCCACATTGTTGAAGACTTGGCCCCAAGCTGGTGGCACTATTGGGAGGTGGTGGAAACTTTCTCAGAGGTGAGACCTACTTGGAAGAGGTGGGTCACTGGGAGAAAGCCCTCCAACTGTATGTTTTGTTCCTGGATCCTTCCCCCCTAGGTCTGTCTGTCTGTCTGTCTGTCTGTCTGTCTGTCCATCTTCTTGCCTTTGCTCCACCACTCCCTCTAGACCATATCCTTCCTGGCATGATGTTCTGCCTCAACACAGGCCCAGAAACAGCAGAGCCAAGAGACCCTGCACTGAAACCTCTGAGCTCATGAGCCAGATGAAATCTTTCGTCCTTTAAAGTGACTTCCTCAGGATTTCTTGTTTGTTAATTGTTTGAAATACTGGCAGATTGGACCCTCTACCACTGACCTACATCTCTAGCCTTTTATTTATTTATCTATCTATTCATTCATTCATTCATACATTCATTCATTCTTTCATTTTTATTTTGAGACAGAGTCTTGGTAAGTCTCCATGACTGGCCTCAATTTGCAATCCTCCTGCCTCCGTCTTCTCAGTTGCTGGGATTACAGGTGTGTGCAGTGGTTCCTGGCTCCCAGATATTTTGTCACAGAGATGGAAAGCTGCCTAACCTAACATTACAGCTGTTTGAAAGCTCTACAAAGATTATGTATTGCACCAATATCAAGGGCGTTGGCAAAGGATATTCTGTCAATTCAATTTGTAAAATGCTAAGACATGGATCAGTGTATATAATACAATACCTATTCATGTCTCTGCAGTCACAGAATTTGCAGGTTCCCTCTCAATGCCAGAGCCAAGCAATTATCCAGCCTCCATTCACACCCATTTAGAAATAGGAAGCTCACTACCTCATGGGTAGCTCATTTAATCCCCAACAGCTCTGTTAGATAGTATATTCTTGTTTAGTGATCCAGAGAAACTTTCCAAGAAAGTTTCAGATGGATATCTTGTGTCCCTAGAGACTTAGGTACGGTTCGTGGAGAGATAGGTTCCACAATTTAATGAGACCCTGTTTCAAAATTTAAAAATAACTAAATTAAGTAAAATAGGCTGGGAGTGTAGCTTGGAGGTAGACTGCCTCTGGGTTTGATTCCCAAACACACACACACGAAGAATGAAGGTGATAACTGGTGAACCCAACCAGGATCCCCTCGCAGAGACCCATCTCTAACCCTCACCCTTTAGCTCTGTGGAGAGAAACATTTTCATTAGAACTTCTGGTTCTAATGAAATGAATCTTTTTAGCCGTACAATTCTGGTTCCTGTAATGTACTTCTATAGATACACTATTGAATACTTGGCTTCTAGCCAATGTTAGCACAACCCTGCTAACAAAGATGCATCAGCCCTCTGTATGAAAACGCTAAAACAGATTATTCATTTTAATTCATATAACATAATTGATTAGGTTCTATTAGATAAACTTGAGAATGGCTCAAATTTGGGAATCCAAATTAAATAATTCATAATTTCAAAAAAGTAAATTCCATAGATTTTAACCTATATCAAAAAGTTATTTTGTAAAATTCTATATTCTTTCCTGATTAAAAACATAAAATGATTTACTTAATTACTGTAGTTAAATACTGATATTGCAAAATACCCTACAGAAGTTTTTTTTTTTTTTTTTTTTCTGAAACCAACCACAATCATCATGCCTAATGCACAGCTGGAAATGCAGCCCCCTTAAAATCAAAGACATGTAAAAAATGTAGGTGCATGGAAGAAAGGCCAAAGAAATATTTCAAGAGGCTGGACCCCCATAGATTTCTAAACTTTTTGAACCACCACCTACTTTACAGAAATATAATTTCTCAGAGCCTCTCTGGGTGCATTTACCGCCCCTTTATTATTCAGTGTCTTCCAGTTGCACCTTACTTAGTTGCACCTACAACCGTCTCCCCAGATTGGTCAAGCTTCTCCATAGCAGTAATGCTGACTTTGGGATCTATGAAATCTTTAACAATAACATATATATGAATTTTAGCAGTAAAAAAAAAATAAGGTTAAAAACTTAAAATAGATGCTGATAAAAAAAAAAAAAAGTATATCCTGTAGCCGGGTGTGGTGGCGCACGCTTGTAATCCCAGCATTTGGGAGGCTGAGACCGGAGGATCCGGGTTCACGTCCAGCCTCAGCTACCTAGTGAGGCACTCCGCAACTTAGTGAGACTCGGTTTCAAAATAAAGAATAAAAAATAGGGCTGGGGGTGTAGCTCGGAGGTAGAATGCCCCTGAGTTCAATCCCCAGTACCACCCAAAAAAAAAAAAAATTGTATATCTGGAATTGTATCCTCTTCCTCTTGACAGAGCCGGTGGTCATCAGGTATGCCCAAGGACAGCCATATTAAAGAAATGAATTACAGCTGGGTTCAGTGGCACACTCCAATAATCTCAGTACTGGGGAGGCTGAGACAGGAGGGTTGCAAGTTTGAGGTCAGCCTCAGCAAATTAGCAAGACCCTGTTTCAAAATAAAAACAAAAAATTAAAAAAGGGCTGGGTGCAGCACATAGATAGAAGGCCTCTGGGTTAAATACCTAGTACCACCCCCCCCCCAAAAAAAAGTGAATTTTTTTTTATGAAGAGGAAATATGGCCCCAACCAGTCACCAAACTGCTGGGCCTTCATCACAACTTACAATCACTGCCCAGCCTGGCAGCGAGCTTATCAAGCACTGCTCCAGCCCAGGTGTCTTTGGCTACACAACTGCCTGAGAGGTGCGATTGTTAACTAAGACACAAGCCGGTTGCACAGCAGAAACAACGATGCCCAGACAAAGAAAAAGAAGTTTGTCATTGTCCTGGCTCCAACCAGGGATCCTCATGTAGAGAGCTCTGGAAATAGACTTAAGAAGGTTCCCGACGACACCTCTGCTCTCCATTCACGGGGTTACCAGGGACCCGCTTCTTACTGCACGCCGTGGAGCACGAACCAAAGCTCAGGTTGTTATTACCAGGTCTTTACCCTCCAGCATGGTCTTTACCCTCTGGCTTAAACAGTAGAGTTTGAAATATTTCACATGATGAAGAGAGATCCTAAAAGATTCAACAACGGTATTTATTTATTTATTTATTTATTTATTTATTTTGGTACTGGGAACTAAACCCAGGGGCATTCTACTTCTGAATTACACCCCCAGCCCTGTTCTATTTTTTTCTTTTGAAACAGCATCTTGCTAAGTTGCTGAGGCTGGCCTCAAATATGCAATCCTCCTGTCTTAGCCTCCCAAGTACTGGGATTACAGGTGTGTTGACCCCACGGTCCACTTCCACAAATATCTTATTTCTGTTTGCGTGTTACTATTTCTCACACAGTGTCTCTAGAGCATTTACTCTCAGTCACTTTCTCTAGATCATTTCTTAATTCTGCAACCATAAGACAGCTATCAGGAAACAGTTTATCCTCTGTGGGAAAAGGTTAGGCTCGGAAACATTAGGTAGTTTGTTGATGGTCAGACAACTAGCCAGTGTCAAAAGCAACTTCCAAATCAAATTCGGTCTTACTTTACTGTTTTTAATTCCTTAATATTTTAGCCACCAGTTCTCCTGGTCACTTACCTGGCTTCCTTTCCTCTCTATGACTTGAATCTCTGTGTGTGTGTGTGTGTGTGTGTGTGTGTGTGTGTGTGTGTGTGTGTGTGTTTTGCTGGAGATTGAACCCAGAGGCATTTTACCTCTGAGCTACACCCCCAGCCCTATGTTACTTTTTTTTATTTTTAAAAGCGTCTCACTAAGTTGTTGAGGGCCTCGCTAAGTGGCTGAGGCTGGCCTCGAACCTGCCATCCTCCGGTGTCCAGCCTCAGAAGTACTATGATTAAAGGTGTGCACCACCCTGCCCGGCTCTGATTTGAATCTGAGTCCAGATCCTAAGACACTGGCGTCTCCAGCCACACTCGTGCTGCCTCCACGAGGCTGCTGCATCCTTCAAAACACGTTGCAGGTGGAAGTAAAGATTTTGATGGTGGGCAGGAGGTGACGGCAGCAGGCTTCATCTCTGAAGCAGCAGAGTTTCCGTGCTCGCCCAGTTCTGTTCAACTCTCCTCTCTGAGCTGACGCTTGGAGGAGTTCATCGGAAGCCCGTGTAAGTGGAGATGTAAAACCGAAAGACGACAAGCCCCGGGGGCAGAGGTCCCCACATGCCGCCATCGTGAATTAGTAAAGCGGCTTCGGGAGAGGCGTCCCCTGCCCAGTTCACCTCGGCCATGCCAGCCATGAGACGACACCGTCACCTCCTGCTCCCTCTGCGCCAACAGTGTTTGCCTTTATTTTGACGTCAGCCTCCAGGTCCCCGGCGTTGCAAGCCGCACCTTGCATATTTTCTTGGCAGTCATAATATTGCTTGAGCCGTAACCTTGGCGCTTTGAGGAATAATTGTCCCTGACAAGAGGGTGAATCACTGACAGAGAGTTGATAAGCATTACATACAGATGACAGAAGTCAGGACAGATCGGATTACTGCTGCGAATATAATAAAAGAGAGACTAAACACTTTGGCAGCTCAGAGACAAGCCATTTCATAAGCCTCTAGCGCGGCTATTATCTTCCATTTACCGCCACTGATAACCAGCCTGCCGCTGTCTCTCCAGGATCTAGTTTCAATGCACTTAACACGTTGCTGACCAGACGTGGAGGAGGAGGCGGCAGAGACGATAATCTATAACAGGGACTTTGGGGGCATTTATTTTTAAGGTTTATCTTCTGCTCTTCCCCTTCCAGCCTGATAAAGCCCCCAGCGAGAAAGCCCGGACCCTTCCTGGAGAAGGCCAAGCGTGACCACACTCTCCTTAATCTATGAGGACCACTTCCCTTTGAAGTCACTGGCCCCAGCCCAGGAAGTGACAACCTGTTTTCTACACTCTTCTGATATACCTGGGCCTAAGAGCCTGGTGCAATAAACGGCCAGGCTATTTTTATATTTAGGGGCTCTGAGAAGATAAGATTATTATTATTTTTTTCTTAGCTAGTCCGAGCCACCTGAAAAGACGTATCAAGAGCCACATTGAGGGGCAGGATGGACAGCAGGAGAGCAAGGATGTGAGGAACTGGACGCAGGCGGCATCTGGAGGAACTGCAAGAGGATTTGTTTCGAAATATGGAAGAAATACTTTTAATATGTCCGAATATTGGATAGAAAGTTGGGTAAAGAATAAAAGCCATAAAGGTTGGGGGAGCCTCAATCTGGAATTTACTGGCTACTGCAGGTAGATTTGGTAGAGTTAGAATTGAATAAAAGGTTCTGTTTTGTAACATACTCCATAAATAATGTTGCTTTTAGCTGGATGGAGTTTAAACATATGGTATGTTTTCAAATTCGAAAAAATTCTTGGTCTCCTGTCTTCTCTTCTTTGAACTCATACCTTTTGTGTGTGTGTGTCTGTGTGTATGTGTGTGGTACTAGGGCTTAAACCCAAGGGTGTTCTACCTCTAAGCTACACCTCCAGCCCTTTTATTTTTATTTTTGTTTGTTTTGCTTTGTTTTATTTTGAAACAGGGTCTTGCTAGGTTACTAAGAGTGTCACTACATTGCCAAAACTGGCCCGGAACCTGCAATCCTCTTGTCTCAGCCTTCCAAGTACTGGGATTACAGGTGTGCACCACCATGCCTGGGTAAACTCATGCCTATTTGAATGGTACACTTTTTTTGTCTTTATGTTGGCATAAAATGACCTATTTATTAGTAACCCACATTGCTGGATTCATTTGATAACTTCAAGAGTGTGGCTTTTATAGAAATCCACTCAAGAATGACGCATGCTGGCATTGCAGTAAGGCAGATATAGAAAAAGACCAAAACAAATACAAAACACTTCCCAGATGAGGCAGATAAAAGCCTAAGGAAACAGAGAAATTCCAATAAAAGTGTCCAGAGGATTTGAAAATTTCCAATAGAGTTTAAGCAACCATTGGTGTCAAGGATCAGTACATGGAAGCCAAATCAGGCAATGGAATGCCATTCAAAATTTTCTGGAAAACAGCTATATCTATAGGTTACCAGACACTCAGGACCAACTGGACCACACAGACCTCTGGGCAAGGCTGTGCACTGACCTACTCCAACAAATGCCATTCATAGAAGAGGCTATGTGAAGAACATACCTTCAAAATGCAGAGTAAGAATCTGTCTATTCGCCATGCTTAGTGCCTTGAGATGGATACAAAAGTAAAAATCTGTGTTTTTTTTTTTTTCCCCCATGTTCCCTGGGTTTTTCTAAAGACAATTCACACAGCCTATGAACTCAGAAAATCTGAACCAAAGGCCGGTTGACAAGAGACCTGCACAGTAGAATAGGAATTAGCTGCAGCCTTGATGGTTATTCCAGCTCCACCTCTTCCACAAGATGCTTACCGATTTCCACTGTGTATCCACAAAATGCTGATGCAGACTTTGTTGGGAAACTTTCTGCTCCTGTGAGGAGGGCTCAGAAGCTGAGCAGGTTCCCCAGGCTGATGGCTGAAGTTTCCTCAGTGGACACAGCTGCAGGCAAGATAAATTAGGCAGAGCCTGGCGACAATCAGATCCAATTGATGTGCGGTGAGAGGTCTGTAGCTCTGAAACCACACAGCATCCTCTCGAAACTTGCTTACAAGGTTCCTAGAAGCCTGAATCAATGGGAGAGGCAGCCGCCGCAGAGTCCGTGGGAGATTTTGCCAACAATATTTTGAAAAGAGGCAATATCTGTGAATTGTTTCATTCATTTGTGTTTTCTTTGCCAAGTGTTCATTTAGATGAATCTTCTGAACAAGTCATATGAAATTCTTTTTTTTTCTTTTTTTTTTTTCGGTACTGGGGATTGAACTCAGAGACATTCTAGCTCCAAGCTGCACCCTGTTTTTATTTTATGTTTATATTATTTTATTTTATTATTTTGAAACAGAGTCTTGCTAAGTTATGAGGGTCTTGCTAAGTTACTGAGGCTGGCCTCAAACCTGCCATCCTCCTGTCTCAGCCTCCTAAGTACTAAGATTACAGGTTATATATACTGCTACACCAGGCTGGTATAAGCTTCTTTATACTATAAATTCTGACTCCTGGGGCTAGACTAGACTGGGCTCAGGATCCCCATCTCTGCCTTGGAGAGATCCCATCAATGACTGTATTTGAGAGTTCAGTTGCTAATGGACAGGGCGAGGCCACGAGATCCAGAAAACCACAGGAAAAGCATGAGTACTGCCATCATGGGAACTTTCCCAGTCCCAAACATCAAAGAGATCAGCTTCCCAGCATCCCTCAGAGGTAAGTATTATTATCCCTATTTTAAAAACGAAGTAGCCAAGATTCTTAATTTGCCGGTTTCTCATCATGAAAGTGGCAAATCCAAATTCAAGCCCACACTTGGGACCCAAAGCAAGTTTGTCAGTCTCCTCTCAGCTAAGTCTCGCTATACAAACTGGAGTCCATCAACAATCTCTCGTGTCCTTCTACTTCCCAGCAAAAGGCTCACTGAAGAGAAAAGTCCATCCAAACCAGAAAGAGGCAGGACAAGGAATGAAATCAAGTTGGATATTAAAATATTATTATTATCATCTTCAGACAATGTGCAAACATTCATTCAAGCAGCCCCAAAGCAGCAACTGGAGACATTTGCCAACGGGCAGCACTTCTTGGCCCCTGAACCCGAGAGCTGAATCCTAGCTCTCTAGAAGACAGGGGACTGTGTGGTGTGTGCAGAGCTGCAGGTTTGCATATGCAGAGTTTCAGGAAGGTTCTCCCAGAAGAGATGCAGCCTGCAGGGATATATGAGCAGGGCCCTTCTCTTCTGGGATTACAGTCCATTGTAGGATGAAAATGAGTCTTATTAAGGTCAGAAAAAGGTTGCTGGAAGATGCACTTAATGCTGACCCACCTAAGTTATTTTCTCTATCTGATGCTCCCTCTTAGATACTTGGGTTGCAGCTGGAGATGAATGTCTTTGGAAGCCAAAGAATGTTGCAGGGAGACAGAGTCGGGTAGGCTAGTGAACTGTTTCTGGGGGACATTTCCTAACCTTCCCTATACTCTCTTTGTATGTTTTTCACCCCTCATCGATAATCAACAGACAAACTAATAGTCAGAGATGCTACATATTTTTGCTGAGAATGGTATCTAGGAAAGCTATTTTTATTACATTTAGGTATGGCTACCTTATGGGGAAAACTTCCAACAAAATTCATTGCATAAAGAACATAGGACTCCAGGACAGCTTTTGTTGGAGACAGCCTGGCCTTGTGCATTGGGAGGTCTAATAACATCAACCATGTAGGGGCACAGTCTCATGGCTTGCGCAGGTCCCCTCCCACTGCCCAGGGACCTCGGCACAGTCACTTAAGCTTTGCTTCCTCTAGGTTTCCTTTCCTATAACATGGGAATGATAATGGAGTTGTAATAAAATTAAATTAATGAATGTTAAAGTTGGGCTTTATAGTAAACTCAGTAAGGGTAGGCTTTGATTGATGATAACTGGCATTATTACAGTTAGTTTTTTTAATGGATTTTACAGACAGTGAGATGAATATTTGATATCCATTCATTCAAAAACCAAGATGAGCCAGGCATGTTGGCACACACCTGTAATTCCAGTTCTTGGGAGGCTGAGACAGGAGGATCACAGGCTCGAACCCAGCCTTGGAAATTTAGCAAGATCTTCAGCAACTTGGAGAGACCCTGTTTCAAAATAAAAATAAGATAGGACTGGGAGCATAGCTCAGAGTTAGAACACCCCTGGGTTCAATCCCCAGTACAGAGGAAGGAAGGGAGCAGGAAAGGGAGGGAGGGAGGGGAGAGAGAAAGAGAGAGAGGAAGAAAGGAAGGAAGAGAGAGAGAGAGAGAGAGAGAGAGAGAGAGAGAAAGAAAGAAAGAAAGAAAGAAAGAAAGAAAGAAAGAAAGAAAGAAAGAAAGAAAGAAAAGAAAAGAAAAAAGAAAAGCCAAGGACCCAGGATAAAGCTATAGGAGCTTAATCTCAAGTTTTCCCATATATTTATAAATGATTTTTTAAACCATAAAAAAACTATTTTCCTGCGAATTGTGATTTGCTTTGCACATTAGTTCTGTAAGGAGGGCCTTTTCCCTGTGTGCTACTTTGCGAGCTGTTAGTTGAAATACAATGAGGCCTCTCACTGATGTAAGTTATAGTAAGTAAAGTCGCCCAATGAAATTTTAAAATTTTTGATCATTAGGAACACATTCTTTCCAGGATAATTCAAGGAAGATAAAATCTTCTTAATTCATTTTTTAACTACAAAACCATTGAGATGGGGTTTTACAAAACGAAGTACCAACATCATCATACAGATAATTGGCTTTTCTATCTTTGAATAATATTCCTTTGTAGATTTTTAAAATTAAGCTTTGGTTCTGTTTAGAAGGCAGAAAACCAAAGGTGAGTTAAAATGACTCTCAGGATTATTTTTAGAAATGCATATTAACTTTGGAAGTTCTATACATCAAACCTAAAAGGATCGGGGTGGAAATAGTTAATAAGATTGCCATTAGGTCCATAATTGTGAAAGGTTTGTGCACTCTGAAAACCATTTTCTTAATTATTTTATGTTAACACTTGTGACCATGGCGGGGAGCAGATGAGGGAACATATGTAATTTGAAACCCCAGATATGATGCCTGCCCTGAATTGAGATAACATTAAAGATTTTATTGCTGATACATGATAAATTATTTCTATTACTGTGGTCCTGGGGGTATTGTACTGGCAGTGCCCTCTGCCTATTACCTCACTTAATGTTATTAACACACTTTGGGGTATAAAATTACAGTTTTATCAGAGAAACCTTAAACACTTACATCCAAAGTACTGAATCGAGTTATTATCTTTACTGACCAGACCTGTTTTACTGCCCTTTTATCACTCATAAAATCTGAGATTCAATTTGATTTAACTATTAAGTAAAGCTTGGTCTCCATGAGTTTAAACCTGGCTGTAATATTAATATATTAATATATAAGATGACTTCATTTTATTAAAGGTGAGGTAACTTCAAAAACCTCTCTTAATGTCTTGCTGCTGCTAAGAAATTTAACCTGACCTTCCCACTTCTTTTTCACCAACATCGACAAAAATTGAACATCTTCTTCTTGGAGGAGGTTGAGCGCTGACTCCTAGCTGCTTCTAGCTTATAATAAATATAATCTATTAATCAACCCCAACACAGCATCGCTTATCAACGTGTGTTAAAAGGCAGTGTGCGATTTTAAAACAAAAAGCACTAAGAATCCACCATATTGATGAAAGAGGGTAAGCCCAGGGCATGTGGGCCTAACAATCCAATAGTTTCTACAGTAAGAAAATAGGGATTGGATCCTCAAATCAAGCAATCATTCAGAACATAGAAAT